>JAUFNR010000263.1:0-57010 GCA_031216915.1 Pictodentalium vernedei
TGAGATTTTGGGTATAAGCACACATATCGAAAATCTGCGTCCCTGATAAATCTAAAAGAAATTGATAATTTGATTTGTTCAAAACGTACTCTCATAACTCTAAATGGCCATTGATAACCTTTGTGTGGTAGCTGGACAATATAATTGAAAGCTCATCCCATAGCACTGAACAAATATGGGACTATACTTGGGGGTATCCAAAGCAAATCCACCCTCATCACTTCACTCACCGTTACACGTCTTGATCGTCATTTGAATGCAGAAATATCTCTCGGGCCACAAAATAATTGGCCTCCCGTGAAATGAGTGTCTTAGATATCTCAAATGACTGATATTTAAGCGAGCGCCATTGCTATTCGGGATTTGCTCAGTTGTATATAAGGAAGGCCTTTCCCGTTTCAAAAGGGAACAATCAAAATCAGCTTCTGAAAGGCACCATTTGATTTTAGACACACTTACCTCCCTCCGTCTTTCTGGTAAGAAGACGCTGTGTAGGTATAATCGAAAATATGGCAGCCTTCCAAATCGCAGAGGTTGCTTTCCTGTAGAAGCACTGAAAAACAAACGATTGAATTGACAAGTTTCTTTCGGTCGGCTGTAACAGCTATATTTTGAATAGATAGAACACTAAAAACGCGAACAGAAGATCATTCATTCAGTCTGTTTAGAAAGAATATGGATGGATTCTCCTTGAAGAGTTTGCCTCGTTTTTCATATATCTAACGAGTGAAACTCCGAGTCATGATTTTATAATGTACAGAAAAGTGACACTTTGCGTTAACCTACGGCTGTCATTGCCGGAAAAACTGAATTTAGGCCTACCCATTGTTTATTTCAAGTTGATTTATTCTGTCAGAACAAGCGTTTCAGCAAAAGGAAATGTGAAGATAATGTTATTTTTTATATGTAGAACATTTCTGCATCATAAAATGGGCAAAAAAAAATATTGAGGTTTTTGATGAATTGCTTAAGGGTAACCATAGGCAAAAATTAAAAAAAAAATTTTTTTTTAGTTGACTAAACCAATAAATAGCACACGTAAATTTTCCATTGTTCATGATTTTATTCTTGTGAAATATTATCTTCTGAATTATAGAAGACATTTTAACAGTTACTGTGTGGTGAGTGAACACCTCATTCACGTTATCATAATTATTAATTGGAACACTGGCTTATACAAGTTCTCAACTTAGAATAGAAAGAGTCTATGGTTTCGACCTTCGGCTGTTACGTGAAATGTTTGAACGTTCCAACGAATTCCAATTTCTCTGTGCAATTTACCTGAATTAATAATGACATAGAATTAATTCTGCCCAACACAGAACATGACCTGCTCTTAAAGCTTGTAATCACATAAATCGGATACCAGTTCTTCACCATAATAAATCTGGGAAGTTTGGAAAGTGACTCTTCTTAAACTGTACATAACTTTCTCAGGGCTACAATATGAACCAACGTTACCACTCGCTTGTTTGAAACAAAGAGTCTTAAAGGACAGCCGATCAAGACCACGGGCAGAGTGGTGAGGTACCCAATGCCCACCAAATGCTGAAACAAGTCGAATCTGAACTTGAAACCCAAATCATATGGTTCCCCTCTAAAATATTCATTCACCTTTAATATGATACATAAATTTAAGGCTGACCCGGGATAAACAGAGAAAGAGGTAGGAACCCAGAATGTCCCGCGTGGATGCTCGTAGGAATGTAAACTTCATCTGTGACACACTAATTATTGTAACGTGAATGCTTTCCTTACCCATCGTGACTCCCTGTTCTCCATATCCTTATCGAAAAACCGCGGGCGGCAAATCAAGACGAAAAGACAATTTAGAGGTCGAAAATGTAAAACTGAAATAAAATGCCCCCCCCCCCCCCCCCCCCACCCCGACCAAACTATGCCATACACACGCTTGAAAGTATGCTATCCGTAAATGACAGACACTCTAGCACATGGAATCATGACACCGGTCCGCCGCCCCTGTTTAGCTCCAAAAGTTGTCTAACTTGTAAGTAGAGCCAATATACCACCAGTCATTCGGAGAAAGATACATTTTTAGCTCAAAATACACAGTATATTTAAAGTTTGTAGTATTGGATTGCATTTATTTGTTTACTATTACGGTATCGCGACTCTTTCCTCAACCTAATTTGTGTTCTGTTGGATAAAAGTGGACGGATAGCACAGCTATCTACCCACTACATATCTTCCTAACTTACTAAACTAGTACACGAAGGGCTAGCACTGGTTGAAGGCAAGTGTACCATCAACGTGTTGTACGCATTTGCACAATGCGCAGATTGCTCCCACATGGGCAGCTGAAATTAAGGGCCTCACCACTGACACAACGGCGGAGAAGAAATGCATTGCTTATGGTGGTAATAAAACAGTGTCAGTGCATATACTCTGAAGTTAGTCACAGAGCTATTTATTAAGTGGAGTAGAGAATATTTACAATCTTTCATTTCAAGGAAACATTAAATCTGGCAGACAGTGGTGCTGAGCAGACAAAAGCCATCATCAGACATTGATTATCGTTTCGTTATTTGACTTAATTTTTGGAACATAACAGCGTCCATAATTATACAATATGACCTGCAAAGAATTGGTCTGTCTGTTTGGGGCAATTGGTTGTTTACCAACATTTTTGTTTAAATATACTGATTGTGGAGTATTCCGGCCTTTTGACCGGCTAATTTGCGAACACATGCACTGTAGATGAATGTGCAACCAGCACAAAGCGAAAAATGTATGTGTAAGAATAATGAGCAAAATCTAAGAACAGGTGGGTTTTGAACTCACATCGCATTGAATGCGCACTTTTCATACAGCAATGTGAACGCCTGTACTAACTGAGCTACCGGCCGATTCGTTCTCTTGTGGTAAAATATAAATAAAGAACTTTAAATCATAAGACCTCCATCATTCTGTTTCCAGAGGAGGAAATATCATCCATTTTCGAGTAATGAAGGGGTATAGGCAGAATATGCTAGTGCTAGTTTTTAATAAAAAATGAACAGAAAAAAGCAGCTGTGATAAGTTACGCTATAATCCAGCTTAATGATTGAGCAGACGATTTTTTTGGCAGGGATCTGTTTAGTTGTTCAGACCGGAGTAACATTGTCATAACATCCAGAGTTACTATAAATAGTAACAATTGACTGATGTTGGCACTTATTTTGGTACAAAATATCATCACCAGATATCAAAATTTGAACACAAATATCCCAAAAAGGGGGTGAATAGAAAGTGCAGATGTTCCGAACCAAAATCCAGAACATCTCAATAAAGAGAAAGACTCTTTTTACCCGTTAAAAATATTGTTTGTAAAAAAGCGCATTTTCGAAAATTTGTGAAATTTTACCAAATTGGCACTCATTTTTTACCCCTGTCCATATTCTTGTCCAAGCATTCAATCTATTCTCAGTCAAGTTACGTATGTTTCCGTGGTATAGAATCACCCATATATCAATAACACTGACATTTCTGAAAATGCGAGGACCCTCCGATGTAGGAAGCACACCTATTAGGAAAAAGCAATTCAAAGTGCCAAAGATTCAGCATTTGACCACCACCTAATTCTTTACTGTTTTTTGGGGTCACACCCACCTAGTATTTATGCCTAAATCATTGCTATTAAACATAACAAAATGAAGTTTAGCCCATTGTTTGCAATCAAGTTGCCACTTCAGAGAAGAAGCACACAAGTCTTTAAATCCTGGGTCATATTAAAGCAGTAAAGCATAACGTGGCCACCCCAGTTTCCAGGGACCCTACAAGAATACACCCATGTGCACTCTTATAAAATATACATCCATCGGCTGCAGCGTAAATGCTCTCCCTTGTCTATAGCTCCTATGTGTTTGTGTGTGTGTGTGTGGGGGGGGGGGGGGGGGAGGGGGGGTGGCAGGGACGAAAGGGTTGGAGGAATCAAACATAGTTTAGCCAAGCCCTCCACTGAAAGGCATTAATCATGATATTCTGAGATTTTGGGTATAAGCACACATATCGAAAATCTGCGTCCCTGATAAATCTAAAAGAAATTGATAATTTGATTTGTTCAAAACGTACTCTCATAACTCTAAATGGCCCTTGATAACCTCTGTGTGGTAGCTGGACAATATAATTGAAAGCTCATCCCATAGCACTGAACAAATATGGGACTATACTTGGGGGGTATCCAAAGCAAATCCACCCTCATCACTTCACTCACCGTTACACGTCTTGATCGTCATTTTGAATGCAGAAATATCTCTCGGGCCACAAAATAATTGGCCTCCCGTGAAATGAGTGTCTTAGATATCTCAAATGACTGATATTTAAGCGAGCGCCATTGCTATTCGGGATTTGCTCAGTTGTATATAAGGAAGGCCTTTCCCGTTTCAAAAGGGAACAATCAAAATCAGCTTCTGAAAGGCACCATTTGATTTTAGACACACTTACCTCCCTCCGTCTTTCTGGTAAGAAGACGCTGTGTAGGTATAATCGAAAATATGGCAGCCTTCCAAATCGCAGAGGTTGCTTTCCTGTAGAAGCACTGAAAAACAAACGATTGGAATTGACAAGTTTCTTTCGGTCGGCTGTAACAGCTATATTTTGAATAGATAGAACACTAAAAACGCGAACAGAAGATCATTCATTCAGTCTGTTTAGAAAGAATATGGATGGATTCTCCTTGAAGAGTTTGCCTCGTGTTTCATATATCTAACGAGTGAAACTCCGAGTCATGATTTTATAATGTACAGAAAAGTGACACTTTGCGTTAACCTACGGCTGTCATTGCCGGAAAAACTGAATTTAGGCCTACCCATTGTTTATTTCAAGTTGATTTATTCTGTCAGAACAAGCGTTTCAGCAAAAGGAAATGTGAAGATAATGTTATTTTTATATGTAGAACATTTCTGCATCATAAAATGGGCAAAAAAAAATATTGAGGTTTTTGATGAATTGCTTAAGGGTAACCATAGGCAAAAAATTTAAAAAAAAATTTTTTTTTAGTTGACTAAACCAATAAATAGCACACGTAAAATTTTCCATTGTTCATGATTTTATTCTTGTGAAATATTATCTTCTGAATTATAGAAGACATTTTAACAGTTACTGTGTGGTGAGTGAACACCTCATTCACGTTATCATAATTATTAATTGGAACACTGGCTTATACAAGTTCTCAACTTAGAATAGAAAGAGTCTATGGTTTCGACCTTCGGCTGTTACGTGAAATGTTTGAACGTTCCAACGAATTACAATTTCTCTGTGCAATTTACCTGAATTAATAATGACATAGAATTAATTCTGCCCAACACAGAACATGACCTGCTCTTAAAGCTTGTAATCACACAAATCGGATACCAGTTCTTCACCATAATAAATCTGGGAAGTTTGGAGAAAGTGACTCTTCTTAAACTGTACATAACTTTCTCAGGGCTACAATATGAACCAACGTTACCACTCGCTTGTTTGAAACAAAGAGTCTTAAAGGACAGCCGATCAAGACCACGGGGCAGAGTGGTGAGGTACCCAATGCCCACCAAATGCTGAAACAAGTCGAATCTGAACTTGAAACCCAAATCATATGGTTCCCCTCTAAAATATTCATTCACCTTTAATATGATACATAAATTTAAGGCTGACCCGGGATAAACAGAGAAAGAGGTAGGAACCCAGAATGTCCCACGTGGATGCTCGTAGGAATGTAAACTTCATCTGTGACACACTAATTATTGTAACGTGAATGCTTTCCTTACCCATCGTGACTCCCTGTTCTCCATATCCTTATCGAAAAACTGCGGGCGGCAAATCAAGACGAAAAGACAATTTAGAGGTCGAAAATGTAAAACTGAAATAAAATGCCCCCCCCCCCCCCCCCCACCCCGACCAAACTATGCCATACACACGCTTTGAAAGTATGCTATCCGTAAATGACAGACACTCTAGCACATGGAATCATGACACCGGTCCGCCGCCCCTGTTTAGCTCCAAAAGTTGTCTAACTTGTAAGTAGAGCCAATATGCCACCAGTTATTCGGAGAAAGATACATTTTTAGCTCAAAATACACAGTATATTTAAAGTTTGTAGTATTGGACTGCATTTATTTGTTTACTATTACGGTATCGCGACTCTTTCCTCAACCTAATTTGTGTTCTGTTGGATGAAAGTGGACGGATAGCACAGCTATCTACCCACTACATATCTTCCTAACTTACTAAACTGGTACACGAAGGGCTAGCACTGGTTGAAGGCAAGTGTACCACCAACGTGTTGTACGCATTTGCACAATGCGCAGATTGCTCCCACATGGGCAGCTGAAATTAAGGGCCTCACCACTGACACAACGGCGGAGAAGAAATGCATTGCTTATGGTGGTAATAAAACAGTGTCAGTGCATATACTCTAAGTTAGTCACAGAGCTATTTATTAAGTGGAGTAGAGAATATTTGCAATCTTTCATTTCAAGGAAACATTAAATCTGTCAGACAGTGGTGCTGAGCAGACAAAAGCCATCATCAGACATTGATTATCGTTTCGTTATTTGACTTAATTTTTGGAACATAACAGCGTCCATAATTATACAATATGACCTGCAAAGAATTGGTCTGTCTGTTTGGGGCAATTGGTTGTTTACCAACATTTTTGTTTAAATATACTGATTGTGGAGTATTCCAGCCTTTTGACCGGCTAATTTGCGAACACATGCACTGTAGATGAATGTGCAACCAGCACAAAGCGAAAAATGTATGTGTAAGAATAATGAGCAAAATCTAAGAACAGGTGGGTTTTGAACTCACATCGCATTGAATGCGCACTTTTCATACAGCAATGTGAACGCCTGTACTAACTGAGCTACCGGCCGATTCGTTCTCTTGTGGTAAAATATAAATAAAGAACTTTAAATCATAAGACCTCCATCATTCTGTTTCCAGAGGAGGAAATATCATCCATTTTCGAGTAATGAAGGGGTATAGGCAGAATATGCTAGTGCTAGTTTTTAATAAAAAATGAACAGAAAAAAGCAGCTGTGATAAGTTACGCTATAATCCAGCTTAATGATTGAGCAGACGATTTTTTTTGGCAGGGATCTGTTTAGTTGTTCAGACCGGAGTAACATTGTCATAACATCCAGAGTTACTATAAATAGTAACAATTGACTGATGTTGGCACTTATTTTGGTACAAAATATCATCACCAGATATCAAAATTTGAACACAAATATCCCAAAAAGGGGTGAATAGAAAGTGCAGATGTTCCGAACCAAAATCCAGAACATCTCAATAAAGAGAAAGACTCTTTTTACCCGTTAAAAATATTGTTTGTAAAAAAGCGCATTTTCGAAAATTTGTGAAATTTTACCAAATTGGCACTCATTTTTTACCCCTGTCCATATTCTTGTCCAAGCATTCAATCTATTCTCAGTCAAGTTACGTATGTTTCCGTGGTATAGAATCACCCATATATCAATAACACTGACATTTCTGAAAATGCGAGGACCCTCCGATGTAGGAAGCACACCTATTAGGAAAAAGCAATTCAAAGTGCCAAAGATTCAGCATTTGACCACCACCTAATTCTTTACTGTTTTTTGGGGTCACACCCACCAAGTATTTATGCCTAAATCATTGCTATTAAACATAACAAAATGAAGTTTAGCCCATTGTTTGCAATCAAGTTGCCACTTCAGAGAAGAAGCACACAAGTCTTTAAATCCTGGGTCATATTAAAGCAGTAAAGCAAAACGTGGCCACCCCAGTTTCCAGGGACCTTACAAGAATACACCCATGTGCACTCTTATAAAATATACATCCATCGGCTGCAGCGTAAATGCTCTCCCTTGTCTATAGCTCCTATGTGTTTGTGTGTGTGTGGGGGGGGGGGGGGGGGAGGGGGGGTGGCAGGGACGAAAGGGTTGGAGGAATCAAACATAGTTTAGCCAGCCCTCCACTGAAGGCATAATCATGATATTCTGAGATTTTGGGTATAAGCACACATATCGAAAATCTGCGTCCCTGATAAATCTAAAAGAAATTGATAATTTGATTTGTTCAAAACGTACTCTCATAACTCTAAATGGCCATTGATAACCTTTGTGTGGTAGCTGGACAATATACTTGAAAGCTCATCCCATAGCACTGAACAAATATGGGACTATACTTGGGGGTATCCAAAGCAAATCCACCCTCATCACTTCACTCACCGTTACACGTCTTGATCGTCATTTTGAATGCAGATATATCTCTCGGGCCACAAAATAATTGGCCTCCCGTGAAATGAGTGTCTTAGATATCTCAAATGACTGATATTTAAGCGAGCGCCATTGCTATTCGGGATTTGCTCAGTTGTATATAAGGAAGGCCTTTCCCGTTTCAAAAGGGAACAATCAAAATCAGCTTCTGAAAGGCACCATTTGATTTTAGACACACTTACCTCCCTCCGTCTTTCTGGTAAGAAGACGCTGTGGAGGTATAATCGAAAATATGGCAGCCTTCCAAATCGCAGAGGTTGCTTTCCTGTAGAAGCGCTGAAAAACAAACGATTGGAATTGACAAGTTTCTTTCGGTCGGCTGTAACAGCTATATTTTGAATAGATAGAACACTAAAAACGCGAACAGAAGATCATTCATTCAGTCTGTTTAGAAAGAATATGGATGGATTCTCCTTGAAGAGTTTGCCTCGTGTTTCATATATCTAACGAGTGAAACTCCGAGTCATGATTTTATAATGTACAGAAAAGTGACACTTTGCGTTAACCTACGGCTGTCATTGCCGGAAAAACTGAATTTAGGCCTACCCATTGTTTATTTCAAGTTGATTTATTCTGTCAGAACAAGCGTTTCAGCAAAAGGAAATGTGAAGATAATGTTATTTTTATATGTAGAACATTTCTGCATCATAAAATGGGCAAAAAAAATATTGAGGTTTTTGATGAATTGCTTAAGGGTAACCATAGGCAAAAATTTAAAAAAAATTTTTTTTAGTTGACTAAACCAATAAATAGCACACGTAAAATTTTCCATTGTTCATGATTTTATTCTTGTGAAATATTATCTTCTGAATTATAGAAGACATTTTAACGGTTACTGTGTGGTGAGTGAACACCTCATTCACGTTATCATAATTATTAATTGGAACACTGGCTTATACAAGTTCTCAACTTAGAATAGAAAGAGTCTATGGTTTCGACCTTCGGCTGTTACGTGAAATGTTTGAACGTTCCAACGAATTCCAATTTCTCTGTGCAATTTACCTGAATTAATAATGACATAGAATTAATTCTGCCCAACACAGAACATGACCTGCTCTTAAAGCTTGTAATCACACAAATCGGATACCAGTTCTTCACCATAATAAATCTGGGAAGTTTGGAAAGTGACTCTTCTTAAACTGTACATAACTTTCTCAGGGCTACAATATGAACCAACGTTACCACTCGCTTGTTTGAAACAAAGAGTCTTAAAGGACAGCCGATCAAGACCACGGGCAGAGTGGTGAGGTACCCAATGCCCACCAAATGCTGAAACAAGTCGAATCTGAACTTGAAACCCAAATCATATGGTTCCCCTCTAAAATATTCATTCACCTTTAATATGATACATAAATTTAAGGCTGACCCGGGATAAACAGAGAAAGAGGTAGGAACCCAGAATGTCCCACGTGGATGCTCGTAGGAATGTAAACTTCATCTGTGACACACTAATTATTGTAACGTGAATGCTTTCCTTACCCATCGTGACTCCCTGTTCTCCATATCCTTATCGAAAAACTGCGGGCGGCAAATCAAGACGAAAAGACAATTTAGAGGTAGAAAATGTAAAACTGAAATAAAATGCCCCCCCCCCCCCCCACCCCGACCAAACTATGCCATACACACGCTTTGAAAGTATGCTATCCGTAAATGACAGACACTCTAGCACATGGAATCATGACACCGGTCCGCCGCCCCTGTTTAGCTCCAAAAGTTGTCTAACTTGTAAGTAGAGCCAATATACCACCAGTCATTCGGAGAAAGATACATTTTTAGCTCAAAATACACAGTATATTTAAAGTTTGTAGCATTGGATTGCATTTATTTGTTTACTATTACGGTATCGCGACTCTTTCCTCAACCTAATTTGTGTTCTGTTGGAT
The DNA here is from genome assembly GCA_031216915.1 of Pictodentalium vernedei. Taxonomy (NCBI): domain Eukaryota; kingdom Metazoa; phylum Mollusca; class Scaphopoda; order Dentaliida; family Dentaliidae; genus Pictodentalium; species Pictodentalium vernedei. The sequence continues at coordinate 10,124 of JAUFNR010000263.1, forward strand.
GAAAGTGGACGGATAGCACAGCTATCTACCCACTACATATCTTCCTAACTTACTAAACTAGTACACGAAGGGCTAGCACTGGTTGAAGGTAAGTGTACCATCAACGTGTTGTACGCATTTGCACAATGCGCAGATTGCTCCCACATGGGCAGCTGAAATTAAGGGCCTCACCACTGACACAACGGCGGAGAAGAAATGCATTGCTTATGGTGGTAATAAAACAGTGTCAGTGCATATACTCTAAGTTAGTCACAGAGCTATTTATTAAGTGGAGTAGAGAATATTGAAATCTTTCATTTCAAGGAAACATTAAATCTGGCAGACAGTGGTGCTGAGCAGACAAAAGCCATCATCAGACATTGATTATCGTTTCGTTATTTGACTTAATTTTTGGAACATAACAGCGTCCATAATTATACAATATGACCTGCAAAGAATTGGTCTGTCTGTTTGGGGCAATTGGTTGTTTACCAACATTTTTGTTTAAATATACTGATTGTGGAGTATTCCAGCCTTTTGACCGGCTAATTTGCGAACACATGCACTGTAGATGAATGTGCAACCAGCACAAAGCGAAAAATGTATGTGTAAGAATAATGAGCAAAATCTAAGAACAGGTGGGTTTGAACTCACATCGCATTGAATGCGCACTTTTCATACAGCAATGTGAACGCCTGTACTAACTGAGCTACCGGCCGATTCGTTCTCTTGTGGTAAAATATAAATAAAGAACTTTAAATCATAAGACCTCCATCATTCTGTTTCCAGAGGAGGAAATATCATCCATTTTCGAGTAATGAAGGGGTATAGGCAGAATATGCTAGTGCTAGTTTTTAATAAAAATGAACAGAAAAAAGCAGCTGTGATAAGTTACGCTATAATCCAGCTTAATGATTGAGCAGACGATTTTTTTTGGCAGGGATCTGTTTAGTTGTTCAGACCGGAGTAACATTGTCATAACATCCAGAGTTACTATAAATAGTAACAATTGACTGATGTTGGCACTTATTTTGGTACAAAATATCATCACCAGATATCAAAATTTGAACACAAATATCCCAAAAAGGGGTGAATAGAAAGTGCAGATGTTCCGAACCAAAATCCAGAACATCTCAATAAAGAGAAAGACTCTTTTTACCCGTTAAAAATATTGTTTGTAAAAAAGCGCATTTTCGAAAATTTGTGAAATTTTACCAAATTGGCACTCATTTTTTACCCCTGTCCATATTCTTGTCCAAGCATTCAATCTATTCTCAGTCAAGTTACGTATGTTTCCGTGGTATAGAATCACCCATATATCAATAACACTGACATTTCTGAAAATGCGAGGACCCTCCGATGTAGGAAGCACACCTATTAGAAAAAGCAATTCAAAGTGCCAAAGATTCAGCATTTGACCACCACCTAATTCTTTACTGTTTTTGGGGTCACACCCACCTAGTATTTATGCCTAAATCATTGCTATTAAACATAACAAAATGAAATTTAGCCCATTGTTTGCAATCAAGTTGCCACTTCAGAGAAGAAGCACACAAGTCTTTAAATCCTGGGTCATATTAAAGCAGTAAAGCATAACGTGGCCACCCCAGTTTCCAGGGACCCTACAAGAATACACCCATGTGCACTCTTATAAAATATACATCCATCGGCTGCAGCGTAAATGCTCTCCCCTTGTCTATAGCTCCTATGTGTTTGTGTGTGTGTGTGGGGGGGGGGGGGGGGGGGAGGGGGGTGGCAGGGACGAAAGGGTTGGAGGAATCAAACATAGTTTAGCCAAGCCCTCCACTGAAAGGCATTAATCATGATATTCTGAGATTTTGGGTATAAGCACACATATCGAAAATCTGCGTCCCTGATAAATCTAAAAGAAATTGATAATTTGATTTGTTCAAAACGTACTCTCGTAACTCTAAATGGCCATTGATAACCTTTGTGTGGTAGCTGGACAATATAATTGAAAGCTCATCCCATAGCACTGAACAAATATGGGACTATACTTGGGGGTATCCAAAGCAAATCCACCCTCATCACTTCACTCACCGTTACACGTCTTGATCGTCATTTTGAATGCAGAAATATCTCTCGGGCCACAAAATAATTGGCCTCCCGTGAAATGAGTGTCTTAGATATCTCAAATGACTGATATTTAAGCGAGCGCCATTGCTATTCGGGATTTGCTCAGTTGTATATAAGGAAGGCCTTTCCCGTTTCAAAAGGGAACAATCAAAATCAGCTTCTGAAAGGCACCATTGATTTTAGACACACTTACCTCCCTCCGTCTTTCTGGTAAGAAGACGCTGTGTAGGTATAATCGAAAATATGGCAGCCTTCCAAATCGCAGAGGTTGCTTTCCTGTAGAAGCACTGAAAAACAAACGATTGGAATTGACAAGTTTCTTTCGGTCGGCTGTAACAGCTATATTTTGAATAGATAGAACACTAAAAACGCGAACAGAAGATCATTCATTCAGTCTGTTTAGAAAGAATATGGATGGTTTTCTCCTTGAAGAGTTTGCCTCGTGTTTCATATATCTAACGAGTGAAACTCCGAGTCATGATTTTATAATGTACAGAAAAGTGACACTTTGCGTTAACCTACGGCTGTCATTGCCGGAAAAACTGAATTTAGGCCTACTCATTGTTTATTTCAAGTTGATTTATTCTGTCAGAACAAGCGTTTCAGCAAAAGGAAACGTGAAGATAATGTTATTTTTATATGTAGAACATTTCTGCATCATAAAATGGGCAAAAAACAATATTGAGGTTTTTGATGAATTGCTTAAGGGTAACCATAGGCAAAAATTAAAAAAAAATTTTTTTTTAGTTGACTAAACCAATAAATAGCACACGTAAAATTTTCCATTGTTCATGATTTTATTCTTGTGAAATATTATCTTCTGAATTATAGAAGACATTTTAACAGTTACTGTGTGGTGAGTGAACACCTCATTCACGTTATCATAATTATTAATTGGAACACTGGCTTATACAAGTTCTCAACTTAGAATAGAAAGAGTCTATGGTTTCGACCTTCGGCTGTTACGTGAAATGTTTGAACGTTCCAACGAATTCCAATTTCTCTGTGCAATTTACCTGAATTAATAATGACATAGAATTAATTCTGCCCCAACACAGAACATGACCTGCTCTTAAAGCTTGTAATCACACAAATCGGATACCAGTTCTTCACCATAATAAATCTGGGAAGTTTGGAAAGTGACTCTTCTTAAACTGTACATAACTTTCTCAGGGCTACAATATGAACCAACGTTACCACTCGCTTGTTTGAAACAAAGAGTCTTAAAGGACAGCCGATCAAGACCACGGGCAGAGTGGTGAGGTACCCAATGCCCACCAAATGCTGAAACAAGTCGAATCTGAACTTGAAACCCAAATCATATGGTTCCCCTCTAAAATATTCATTCACCTTTAATATGATACATAAATTTAAGGCTGACCCGGGATAAACAGAGAAAGAGGTAGGAACCCAGAATGTCCCACGTGGATGCTCGTGGGAATGTAACTTCATCTGTGACACACTAATTATTGTAACGTGAATGCTTTCCTTACCCATCGTGACTCCCTGTTCTCCATATCCTTATCGAAAAACTGCGGGCGGCAAATCAAGACGAAAAGACAATTTAGAGGTCGAAAATGTAAAACTGAAATAAAATGCCCCCCCCCCCCCACCCCGACCAAACTATGCCATACACACGCTTTGAAAGTATGCTATCCGTAAATGACAGACACTCTAGCACATGGAATCATGACACCGGTCCGCCGCCCCTGTTTAGCTCCAAAAGTTGTCTAACTTGTAAGTAGAGCCAATATACCACCAGTCATTCGGAGAAAGATACATTTTTAGCTCAAAATACACAGTATATTTAAAGTTTGTAGTATTGGATTGCATTTATTTGTTTACTATTACGGTATCGCGACTCTTTCCTCAACCTAATTTGTGTTCTGTTGGATGAAAGTGGACGGATAGCACAGCTATCTACCCACTACATATCTTCCTAACTTACTAAACTGGTACACGAAGGGCTAGCACTGGTTGAAGGCAAGTGTACCACCAACGTGTTGTACGCATTTGCACAATGCGCAGATTGCTCCCACATGGGCAGCTGAAATTAAGGGCCTCACCACTGACACAACGGCGGAGAAGAAATGCATTGCTTATGGTGGTAATAAAACATTGTCAGTGCATATACTCTAAGTTAGTCACAGAGCTATTTATTAAGTGGAGTAGAGAATATTTGCAATCTTTCATTTCAAGGAAACATTAAATCTGGCAGACAGTAGTGCTGAGCAGACAAAAGCCATCATCAGACATTGATTATCGTTTCGTTATTTGACTTAATTTTTGGAACATAACAGCGTCCATAATTATACAATATGACCTGCAAAGAATTGGTCTGTCTGTTTGGGGCAATTGGTTGTTTACGAACATTTTTGTTTAAATATACTGATTGTGGAGTATTCCAGCCTTTTGACCGGCTAATTTGCGAACACATGCACTGTAGATGAATGTGCAACCAGCACAAAGCGAAAAATGTATGTGTAAGAATAATGAGCAAAATCTAAGAACAGGTGGGTTTTGAACTCACATCGCATTGAATGCGCACTTTTCATACAGCAATGTGAACGCCTGTACTAACTGAGCTACCGGCCGATTCGTTCTCTTGTGGTAAAATATAAATAAAGAACTTTAAATCATAAGACCTCCATCATTCTGTTTCCAGAGGAGGAAATATCATCCATTTTCGAGTAATGAAGGGGTATAGGCAGAATATGCTAGTGCTAGTTTTTAATAAAAAATGAACAGAAAAAAGCAGCTGTGATAAGTTACGCTATAATCCAGCTTAATGATTGAGCAGACGATTTTTTTGGCAGGGATCTGTTTAGTTGTTCAGACCGGAGTAACATTGTCATAACATCCAGAGTTACTATAAATAGTAACAATTGACTGATGTTGGCACTTATTTTGGTACAAAATATCATCACCAGATATCAAAATTTGAACACAAATATCCCAAAAAGGGGTGAATAGAAAGTGCAGATGTTCCGAACCAAAATCCAGAACATCTCAATAAAGAGAAAGACTCTTTTTACCCGTTAAAAATATTGTTTGTAAAAAAGCGCATTTTCGAAAATTTGTGAAATTTTACCAAATTCGCACTCATTTTTTACCCCTGTCCATATTCTTGTCCAAGCATTCAATCTATTCTCAGTCAAGTTACGTATGTTTCCGTGGTATAGAATCACCCATATATCAATAACACTGACATTTCTGAAAATGCGAGGACCCTCCGATGTAGGAAGCACACCTATTAGGAAAAAGCAATTCAAAGTGCCAAAGATTCAGCATTTGACCACCACCTAATTCTTTACTGTTTTTGGGGTCACACCCACCTAGTATTTATGCCTAAATCATTGCTATTAAACATAACAAAATGAAGTTTAGCCCATTGTTTGCAATCAAGTTGCCACTTCAGAGAAGAAGCACACAAGTCTTTAAATCCTGGGTCATATTAAAGCAGTAAAGCATAACGTGGCCACCCCAGTTTCCAGGGACCCTACAAGAATACACCCATGTGCACTCTTATAAAATATACATCCATCGGCTGCAGCGTAAATGCTCTCCCTTGTCTATAGCTCCTATGTGTTTGTGTGTGTGTGTGGGGGGGGGGGGGGGGGGGAGGGGGGGTGGCAGGGACGAAAGGGTTGGAGGAATCAAACATAGTTTAGCCAAGCCCTCCACTGAAAGGCATTAATCATGATATTCTGAGATTTTGGGTATAAGCACACATATCGAAAATCTGCGTCCCTGATAAATCTAAAAGAAATTGATAATTTGATTTGTTCAAAACGTACTCTCATAACTCTAAATGGCCATTGATAACCTTTGTGTGGTAGCTGGACAATATAATTGAAAGCTCATCCCATAGCACTGAACAAATATGGGACTATACTTGGGGGTATCCAAAGCAAATCCACCCTCATCACTACACTCACCGTTATACGTCTTGATCGTCATTTTGAATGCAGAAATATCTCTCGGGCCACAAAATAATTGGCCTCCCGTGAAATGAGTGTCTTAGATATCTCAAATGACTGATATTTAAGCGAGCGCCATTGCTATTCGGGATTTGCTCAGTTGTATATAAGGAAGGCCTTTCCCGTTTCAAAAGGGAACAATCAAAATCAGCTTCTGAAAGGCACCATTTGATTTTAGACACACTTACCTCCCTCCGTCTTTCTGGTAAGAAGACGCTGTGTAGGTATAATCGAAAATATGGCAGCCTTCCAAATCGCAGAGGTTGCTTTCCTGTAGAAGCACTGAAAAACAAACGATTGGAATTGACAAGTTTCTTTCGGTCGGCTGTAACAGCTATATTTTGAATAGATAGAACACTAAAAACGCGAACAGAAGATCATTCATTCAGTCTGTTTAGAAAGAATATGGATGGATTCTCCTTGAAGAGTTTGCCTCGTGTTTCATATATCTAACGAGTGAAACTCCGAGTCATGATTTTATAATGTACAGAAAAGTGACACTTTGCGTTAACCTACGGCTGTCATTGCCGGAAAAACTGAATTTAGGCCTACCCATTGTTTATTTCAAGTTGATTTATTCTGTCAGAACAAGCGTTTCAGCAAAAGGAAATGTGAAGATAATGTTATTTTTATATGTAGAACATTTCTGCATCATAAAATGGGCAAAAAAAAATATTGAGGTTTTTGATGAATTGCTTAAGGGTAACCATAGGCAAAAATTTAAAAAAAAATTTTTTTTTAGTTGACTAAACCAATAAATAGCACACGTAAAATTTTCCATTGTTCATGATTTTATTCTTGTGAAATATTATCTTCTGAATTATAGAAGACATTTTAACAGTTACTGTGTGGTGAGTGAACACCTCATTCACGTTATCATAATTATTAATTGGAACACTGGCTTATACAAGTTCTCAACTTAGAATAGAAAGAGTCTATGGTTTCGACCTTCGGCTGTTACGTGAAATGTTTGAACGTTCCAACGAATTCCAATTTCTCTGTGCAATTTACCTGAATTAATAATGACATAGAATTAATTCTGCCCAACACAGAACATGACCTGCTCTTAAAGCTTGTAATCACACAAATCGGATACCAGTTCTTCACCATAATAAATCTGGGAAGTTTGGAAAGTGACTCTTCTTAAACTGTACATAACTTTCTCAGGGCTACAATATGAACCAACGTTACCACTCGCTTGTTTGAAACAAAGAGTCTTAAAGGACAGCCGATCAAGACCACGGGCAGAGTGGTGAGGTACCCAATGCCCACCAAATGCTGAAACAAGTCGAATCTGAACTTGAAACCCAAATCATATGGTTCCCCTCTAAAATATTCATTCACCTTTAATATGATACATAAATTTAAGGCTGACCCGGGATAAACAGAGAAAGAGGTAGGAACCCAGAATGTCCCACGTGGATGCTCGTAGGAATGTAAACTTCATCTGTGACACACTAATTATTGTAACGTGAATGCTTTCCTTACCCATCGTGACTCCCTGTTCTCCATATCCTTATCGAAAAACTGCGGGCGGCAAATCAAGACGAAAAGACAATTTAGAGGTCGAAAATGTAAAACTGAAATAAAATGCCCCCCCCCCCCCACCCCGACCAAACTATGCCATACACACGCTTTGAAAGTATGCTATCCGTAAATGACAGACACTCTAGCACATGGAATCATGACACCGGTCCGCCGCCCCTGTTTAGCTCCAAAAGTTGTCTAACTTGTAAGTAGAGCCAATATACCACCAGTCATTCGGAGAAAGATACATTTTTAGCTCAAAATACACAGTATATTTAAAGTTTGTAGTATTGGATTGCATTTATTTGTTTACTATTACGGTATCGCGACTCTTTCCTCAACCTAATTTGTGTTCTGTTGGATGAAAGTGGACGGATAGCACAGCTATCTACCCACTACATATCTTCCTAACTTACTAAACTGGTACACGAAGGGCTAGCACTGGTTGAAGGCAAGTGTACCACCAACGTGTTGTACGCATTTGCACAATGCGCAGATTGCTCCCACATGGGCAGCTGAAATTAAGGGCCTCACCACTGACACAACGGCGGAGAAGAAATGCATTGCTTATGGTGGTAATAAAACAGTGTCAGTGCATATACTCTAAGTTAGTCACAGAGCTATTTATTAAGTGGATTAGAGAATATTTGCAATCTTTCATTTCAAGGAAACATTAAATCTGGCAGACAGTGGTGCTGAGCAGACAAAAGCCATCATCAGACATTGATTATCGTTTCGTTATTTGACTTAATTTTTGGAACATAACAGCGTCCATAATTATACAATATGACCTGCAAAGAATTGGTCTGTCTGTTTGGGGCAATTGGTTGTTTACCAACATTTTTGTTTAAATATACTGATTGTGGAGTATTCCAGCCTTTTGACCGGCTAATTTGCGAACACATGCACTGTAGATGAATGTGCAACCAGCACAAAGCGAAAAATGTATGTGTAAGAATAATGAGCAAAATCTAAGAACAGGTGGGTTTTGAACTCACATCGCATTGAATGCGCACTTTTCATACAGCAATGTGAACGCCTGTACTAACTGAGCTACCGGCCGATTCGTTCTCTTGTGGTAAAATATAAATAAAGAACTTTAAATCATAAGACCTCCATCATTCTGTTTCCAGAGGAGGAAATATCATCCATTTTCGAGTAATGAAGGGGTATAGGCAGAATATGCTAGTGCTAGTTTTTAATAAAAAATGAACAGAAAAAAGCAGCTGTGATAAGTTACGCTATAATCCAGCTTAATGATTGAGCAGACGATTTTTTTCGCAGGGATCTGTTTAGTTGTTCAGACCGGAGTAACATTGTCATAACATCCAGAGTTACTATAAATAGTAACAATTGACTGATGTTGGCACTTATTTTGGTACAAAATATCATCACCAGATATCAAAATTTGAACACAAATATCCCAAAAAGGGGGTGAATAGAAAGTGCAGATGTTCCGAACCAAAATCCAGAACATCTCAATAAAGAGAAAGACTCTTTTTACCCGTTAAAAATATTGTTTGTAAAAAAGCGCATTTTCGAAAATTTGTGAAATTTTACCAAATTGGCACTCATTTTTTACCCCTGTCCATATTCTTGTCCAAGCATTCAATCTATTCTCAGTCAAGTTACGTATGTTTCCGTGGTATAGAATCACCCATATATCAATAACACTGACATTTCTGAAAATGCGAGGACCCTCCGATGTAGGAAGCACACCTATTAGGAAAAAGCAATTCAAAGTGCCAAAGATTCAGCATTTGACCACCACCTAATTCTTTACTGTTTTTGGGGTCACACCCACCTAGTATTTATGCCTAAATCATTGCTATTAAACATAACAAAATGAAGTTTAGCCCATTGTTTGCAATCAAGTTGCCACTTCAGAGAAGAAGCACACAAGTCTTTAAATCCTGGGTCATATTAAAGCAGTAAAGCATAACGTGGCCACCCCAGTTTCCAGGGACCCTACAAGAATACACCCATGTGCACTCTTATAAAATATACATCCATCGGCTGCAGCGTAAATGCTCTCCCTTGTCTATAGCTCCTATGTGTTTGTGTGTGTGTGGGGGGGGGGGGGGGGGGGGGGGTGGCAGGGACGAAAGGGTTGGAGGAATCAAACATAGTTTAGCCAAGCCCTCCACTGAAAGGCATTAATCATGATATTCTGAGATTTTGGGTATAAGCACACATATCGAAAATCTGCGTCCCTGATAAATCTAAAAGAAATTGATAATTTGATTTGTTCAAAACGTACTCTCATAACTCTAAATGGCCATTGATAACCTTTGTGTGGTAGCTGGACAATATAATTGAAAGCTCATCCCATAGCACTGAACAAATATGGGACTATACTTGGGGGTATCCAAAGCAAATCCACCCTCATCACTTCACTCACCGTTACACGTCTTGATCGTCATTTTGAATGCAGAAATATCTCTCGGGCCACAAAATAATTGGCCTCCCGTGAAATGAGTGTCTTAGATATCTCAAATGACTGATATTTAAGCGAGCGCCATTGCTATTCGGGATTTGCTCAGTTGTATATAAGGAAGGCCTTTCCCGTTTCAAAAGGGAACAATCAAAATCAGCTTCTGAAAGGCACCATTTGATTTTAGACACACTTACCTCCCTCCGTCTTTCTGGTAAGAAGACGCTGTGTAGGTATAATCGAAAATATGGCAGCCTTCCAAATCGCAGAGGTTGCTTTCCTGTAGAAGCACTGAAAAACAAACGATTGGAATTGACAAGTTTCTTTCGGTCGGCTGTAACAGCTATATTTTGAATAGATAGAACACTAAAAACGCGAACAGAAGATCATTCATTCAGTCTGTTTAGAAAGAATATGGATGGATTCTCCTTGAAGAGTTTGCCTCGTGTTTCATATATCTAACGAGTAAACTCCGAGTCATGATTTTATAATGTACAGAAAAGTGACACTTTGCGTTAACCTACGGCTGTCATTGCCGGAAAAACTGAATTTTGGCCTACCCATTGTTTATTTCAAGTTGATTTATTCTGTCAGAACAAGCGTTTCAGCAAAAGGAAATGTGAAGATAATGTTATTTTTATATGTAGAACATTTCTGCATCATAAAATGGGCAAAAAAAAATATTGAGGTTTTTGATGAATTGCTTCAGGGTAACCATAGGCAAAAATTTAAAAAAAAATTTTTTTTTAGTTGACTAAACCAATAAATAGCACACGTAAAATTTTCCATTGTTCATGATTTTATTCTTGTGAAATATTATCTTCTGAATTATAGAAGACATTTTAACAGTTACTGTGTGGTGAGTGAACACCTCATTCACGTTATCATAATTATTAATTGGAACACTGGCTTATACAAGTTCTCAACTTAGAATAGAAAGAGTCTATGGTTTCGACCTTCGGCTGTTACGTGAAATGTTTGAACGTTCCAACGAATTCCAATTTCTCTGTGCAATTTACCTGAATTAATAATGACATAGAATTAATTCTGCCCAACACAGAACATGACCTGCTCTTAAAGCTTGTAATCACACAAATCGGATACCAGTTCTTCACCATAATAAATCTGGGAAGTTTGGAAAGTGACTCTTCTTAAACTGTACATAACTTTCTCAGGGCTACAATATGAACCAACGTTACCACTCGCTTGTTTGAAACAAAGAGTCTTAAAGGACAGCCGATCAAGACCACGGGCAGAGTGGTGAGGTACCCAATGCCCACCAAATGCTGAAACAAGTCGAATCTGAACTTGAAACCCAAATCATATGGTTCCCCTCTAAAATATTCATTCACCTTTAATATGATACATAAATTTAAGGCTGACCCGGGATAAACAGAGAAAGAGGTAGGAACCCAGAATGTCCCACGTGGATGCTCGTAGGAATGTAAACTTCATCTGTGACACACTAATTATTGTAACGTGAATGCTTTCCTTACCCATCGTGACTCCCTGTTCTCCATATCCTTATCGAAAAACTGCGGGCGGCAAATCAAGACGAAAAGACAATTTAGAGGTCGAAAATGTAAAACTGAAATAAAATGCCCCCCCCCCCCCCACCCCGACCAAACTATGCCATACACACGCTTTGAAAGTATGCTATCCGTAAATGACAGACACTCTAGCACATGGAATCATGACACCGGTCCGCCGCCCCTGTTTAGCTCCAAAAGTTGTCTAACTTGTAAGTAGAGCCAATATACCACCAGTCATTCGGAGAAAGATACATTTTTAGCTCAAAATACACAGTATATTTAAAGTTTGTAGTATTGGATTGCATTTATTTGTTTACTATTACGGTATCGCGACTCTTTCCTCAACCTAATTTGTGTTCTGTTGGATGAAAGTGGACGGATAGCACAGCTATCTACCCACTACATATCTTCCTAACTTACTAAACTGGTACACGAAGGGCTAGCACTGGTTGAAGGCAAGTGTACCATCAACGTGTTGTACGCATTTGCACAATGCGCAGATTGCTCCCACATGGGCAGCTGAAATTAAGGGCCTCACCACTGACACAACGGCGGAGAAGAAATGCATTGCTTATGGTGGTAATAAAACAGTGTCAGTGCATATACTCTAAGTTAGTCACAGAGCTATTTATTAAGTGGAGTAGAGAATATTTGCAATCTTTCATTTCAAGGAAACATTAAATCTGGCAGACAGTGGTGCTGAGCAGACAAAAGCCATCATCAGACATTGATTATCGTTTCGTTATTTGACTTAATTTTTGGAACATAACAGCGTCCATAATTATGCAATATGACCTGCAAAGAATTGGTCTGTCTGTTTGGGGCAATTGGTTGTTTACCAACATTTTTGTTTAAATATACTGATTGTGGAGTATTCCAGCCTTTTGACCGGCTAATTTGCGAACACATGCACTGTAGATGAATGTGCAACCAGCACAAAGCGAAAAATGTATGTGTAAGAATAATGAGCAAAATCTAAGAACAGGTGGGTTTTGAACTCACATCGCATTGAATGCGCACTTTTCATACAGCAATGTGAACGCCTGTACTAACTGAGCTACCGGCCGATTCGTTCTCTTGTGGTAAAATATAAATAAAGAACTTTAAATCATAAGACCTCCATCATTCTGTTTCCAGAGGAGGAAATATCATCCATTTTCGAGTAATGAAGGGGTATAGGCAGAATATGCTAGTGCTAGTTTTTAATAAAAAATGAACAGAAAAAAGCAGCTGTGATAAGTTACGCTATAATCCAGCTTAATGATTGAGCAGACGATTTTTTTGGCAGGGATCTGTTTAGTTGTTCAGACCGGAGTAACATTGTCATAACATCCAGAGTTACTATAAATAGTAACAATTGACTGATGTTGGCACTTATTTTGGTACAAAATATCATCACCAGATATCAAAATTTGAACACAAATATCCCAAAAAGGGGTGAATAGAAAGTGCAGATGTTCCGAACCAAAATCCAGAACATCTCAATAAAGAGAAAGACTCTTTTTACCCGTTAAAAATATTGTTTGTAAAAAAGCGCATTTTCGAAAATTTGTGAAATTTTACCAAATTGGCACTCATTTTTTACCCCTGTCCATATTCTTGTCCAAGCATTCAATCTATTCTCAGTCAAGTTACGTATGTTTCCGTGGTATAGAATCACCCATATATCAATAACACTGACATTTCTGAAAATGCGAGGACCCTCCGATGTAGGAAGCACACCTATTAGGAAAAAGCAATTCAAAGTGCCAAAGATTCAGCATTTGACCACCACCTAATTCTTTACTGTTTTTGGGGTCACACCCACCTAGTATTTATGCCTAAATCATTGCTATTAAACATAACAAAATGAAGTTTAGCCCATTGTTTGCAATCAAGTTGCCACTTCAGAGAAGAAGCACACAAGTCTTTAAATCCTGGGTCATATTAAAGCAGTAAAGCATAACGTGGCCACCCCAGTTTCCAGGGACCCTACAAGAATACACCCATGTGCACTCTTATAAAATATACATCCATCGGCTGCAGCGTAAATGCTCTCCCTTGTCTATAGCTCCTATGTGTTTGTGTGTGTGTGTGTGGGGGGGGGGGGGGGGGTGGAAGGGACGAAAGGGTTGGAGGAATCAAACATAGTTTAGCCAAGCTCTCCACTGAAAGGCATTAATCATGATATTCTGAGATTTTGGGTATAAGCACACATATCGAAAATCTGCGTCCCTGATAAATCTAAAAGAAATTGATAATTTGATTTGTTCAAAACGTACTCTCATAACTCTAAATGGCCATTGATAACCTTTGTGTGGTAGCTGGACAATATAATTGAAAGCTCATCCCATAGCACTGAACAAATATGAGACTATACTTGGGGGTATCCAAAGCAAATCCACCCTCATCACTTCACTCACCGTTACACGTCTTGATCGTCATTTTGAATGCAGAAATATCTCTCGGGCCACAAAATAATTGGCCTCCCGTGAAATGAGTGTCTTAGATATCTCAAATGACTGATATTTAAGCGAGCGCCATTGCTATTCGGGATTTGCTCAGTTGTATATAAGGAAGGCCTTTCCCGTTTCAAAAGGGAACAATCAAAATCAGCTTCTGAAAGGCACCATTTGATTTTAGACACACTTACCTCCCTCCGTCTTTCTGGTAAGAAGACGCTGTGTAGGTATAATCGAAAATATGGCAGCCTTCCAAATCGCAGAGGTTGCTTTCCTGTAGAAGCACTGAAAAACAAACGATTGGAATTGACAAGTTTCTTTCGGTCGGCTGTAACAGCTATATTTTGAATAGATAGAACACTAAAAACGCGAACAGAAGATCATTCATTCAGTCTGTTTAGAAAGAATATGGATGGATTCTCCTTGAAGAGTTTGCCTCGTGTTTCATATATCTAACGAGTGAAACTCCGAGTCATGATTTTATAATGTACAGAAAAGTGACACTTTGCGTTAACCTACGGCTGTCATTGCCGGAAAAACTGAATTTTGGCCTACCCATTGTTTATTTCAAGTTGATTTATTCTGTCAGAACAAGCGTTTCAGCAAAAGGAAATGTGAAGATAATGTTATTTTTATATGTAGAACATTTCTGCATCATAAAATGGGCAAAAAAAAATATTGAGGTTTTTGATGAATTGCTTCAGGGTAACCATAGGCAAAAATTTAAAAAAAAATTTTTTTTTAGTTGACTAAACCAATAAATAGCACACGTAAAATTTTCCATTGTTCATGATTTTATTCTTGTGAAATATTATCTTCTGAATTATAGAAGACATTTTAACAGTTACTGTGTGGTGAGTGAACACCTCATTCACGTTATCATAATTATTAATTGGAACACTGGCTTATACAAGTTCTCAACTTAGAATAGAAAGAGTCTATGGTTTCGACCTTCGGCTGTTACGTGAAATGTTTGAACGTTCCAACGAATTCCAATTTCTCTGTGCAATTTACCTGAATTAATAATGACATAGAATTAATTCTGCCCAACACAGAACATGACCTGCTCTTAAAGCTTGTAATCACACAAATCGGATACCAGTTCTTCACCATAATAAATCTGGGAAGTTTGGAAAGTGACTCTTCTTAAACTGTACATAACTTTCTCAGGGCTACAATATGAACCAACGTTACCACTCGCTTGTTTGAAACAAAGAGTCTTAAAGGACAGCCGATCAAGACCACGGGCAGAGTGGTGAGGTACCCAATGCCCACCAAATGCTGAAACAAGTCGAATCTGAACTTGAAACCCAAATCATATGGTTCCCCTCTAAAATATTCATTCACCTTTAATATGATACATAAATTTAAGGCTGACCCGGGATAAACAGAGAAAGAGGTAGGAACCCAGAATGTCCCACGTGGATGCTCGTAGGAATGTAAACTTCATCTGTGACACACTAATTATTGTAACGTGAATGCTTTCCTTACCCATCGTGACTCCCTGTTCTCCATATCCTTATCGAAAAACTGCGGGCGGCAAATCAAGACGAAAAGACAATTTAGAGGTCGAAAATGTAAAACTGAAATAAAATGCCCCCCCCCCCCCCCACCCCGACCAAACTATGCCATACACACGCTTTGAAAGTATGCTATCCGTAAATGACAGACACTCTAGCACATGGAATCATGACACCGGTCCGCCGCCCCTGTTTAGCTCCAAAAGTTGTCTAACTTGTAAGTAGAGCCAATATACCACCAGTCATTCGGAGAAAGATACATTTTTAGCTCAAAATACACAGTATATTTAAAGTTTGTAGTATTGGATTGCATTTATTTGTTTACTATTACGGTATCGCGACTCTTTCCTCAACCTAATTTGTGTTCTGTTGGATGAAAGTGGACGGATAGCACAGCTATCTACCCACTACATATCTTCCTAACTTACTAAACTGGTACACGAAGGGCTAGCACTGGTTGAAGGCAAGTGTACCATCAACGTGTTGTACGCATTTGCACAATGCGCAGATTGCTCCCACATGGGCAGCTGAAATTAAGGGCCTCACCACTGACACAACGGCGGAGAAGAAATGCATTGCTTATGGTGGTAATAAAACAGTGTCAGTGCATATACTCTAAGTTAGTCACAGAGCTATTTATTAAGTGGAGTAGAGAATATTTGCAATCTTTCATTTCAAGGAAACATTAAATCTGGCAGACAGTGGTGCTGAGCAGACAAAAGCCATCATCAGACATTGATTATCGTTTCGTTATTTGACTTAATTTTTGGAACATAACAGCGTCCATAATTATACAATATGACCTGCAAAGAATTGGTCTGTCTGTTTGGGGCAATTGGTTGTTTACCAACATTTTTGTTTAAATATACTGATTGTGGAGTATTCCAGCCTTTTGACCGGCTAATTTGCGAACACATGCACTGTAGATGAATGTGCAACCAGCACAAAGCGAAAAATGTATGTGTAAGAATAATGAGCAAAATCTAAGAACAGGTGGGTTTTGAACTCACATCGCATTGAATGCGCACTTTTCATACAGCAATGTGAACGCCTGTACTAACTGAGCTACCGGCCGATTCGTTCTCTTGTGGTAAAATATAAATAAAGAACTTTAAATCATAAGACCTCCATCATTCTGTTTCCAGAGGAGGAAATATCATCCATTTTCGAGTAATGAAGGGGTATAGGCAGAATATGCTAGTGCTAGTTTTTAATAAAAAATGAACAGAAAAAAGCAGCTGTGATAAGTTACGCTATAATCCAGCTTAATGATTGAGCAGACGATTTTTTTGGCAGGGATCTGTTTAGTTGTTCAGACCGGAGTAACATTGTCATAACATCCAGAGTTACTATAAATAGTAACAATTGACTGATGTTGGCACTTATTTTGGTACAAAATATCATCACCAGATATCAAAATTTGAACACAAATATCCCAAAAAGGGGTGAATAGAAAGTGCAGATGTTCCGAACCAAAATCCAGAACATCTCAATAAAGAGAAAGACTCTTTTTACCCGTTAAAAATATTGTTTGTAAAAAAGCGCATTTTCGAAAATTTGTGAAATTTTACCAAATTGGCACTCATTTTTTACCCCTGTCCATATTCTTGTCCAAGCATTCAATCTATTCTCAGTCAAGTTACGTATGTTTCCGTGGTATAGAATCACCCATATATCAATAACACTGACATTTCTGAAAATGCGAGGACCCTCCGATGTAGGAAGCACACCTATTAGGAAAAAGCAATTCAAAGTGCCAAAGATTCAGCATTTGACCACCACCTAATTCTTTACTGTTTTTGGGGTCACACCCACCTAGTATTTATGCCTAAATCATTGCTATTAAACATAACAAAATGAAGTTTAGCCCATTGTTTGCAATCAAGTTGCCACTTCAGAGAAGAAGCACACAAGTCTTTAAATCCTGGGTCATATTAAAGCAGTAAAGCATAACGTGGCCACCCCAGTTTCCAGGGACCCTACAAGAATACACCCATGTGCACTCTTATAAAATATACATCCATCGGCTGCAGCGTAAATGCTCTCCCTTGTCTATAGCTCCTATGTGTTTGTGTGTGTGTGTGTGGGGGGGGGGGGGGGGGGGGGGGGTGGCAGGGACGAAAGGGTTGGAGGAATCAAACATAGTTTAGCCAAGCCCTCCACTGAAAGGCATTAATCATGATATTCTGAGATTTTGGGTATAAGCACACATATCGAAAATCTGCGTCCCTGATAAATCTAAAAGAAATTGATAATTTGATTTGTTCAAAACGTACTCTCATAACTCTAAATGGCCATTGATAACCTTTGTGTGGTAGCTGGACAATATAATTGAAAGCTCATCCCATAGCACTGAACAAATATGGGACTATACTTGGGGGTATCCAAAGCAAATCCACCCTCATCACTTCACTCACCGTTACACGTCTTGATCGTCATTTTGAATGCAGAAATATCTCTCGGGCCACAAAATAATTGGCCTCCCGTGAAATGAGTGTCTTAGATATCTCAAATGACTGATATTTAAGCGAGCGCCATTGCTATTCGGGATTTGCTCAGTTGTATATAAGGAAGGCCTTTCCCGTTTCAAAAGGGAACAATCAAAATCAGCTTCTGAAAGGCACCATTTGATTTTAGACACACTTACCTCCCTCCGTCTTTCTGGTAAGAAGACGCTGTGTAGGTATAATCGAAAATATGGCAGCCTTCCAAATCGCAGAGGTTGCTTTCCTGTAGAAGCACTGAAAAACAAACGATTGGAATTGACAAGTTTCTTTCGGTCGGCTGTAACAGCTATATTTTGAATAGATAGAACACTAAAAACGCGAACAGAAGATCATTCATTCAGTCTGTTTAGAAAGAATATGGATGGATTCTCCTTGAAGAGTTTGCCTCGTGTTTCATATATCTAACGAGTGAAACTCCGAGTCATGATTTTATAATGTACAGAAAAGTGACACTTTGCGTTAACCTACGGCTGTCATTGCCGGAAAAACTGAATTTAGGCCTACCCATTGTTTATTTCAAGTTGATTTATTCTGTCAGAACAAGCGTTTCAGCAAAAGGAAATGTGAAGATAATGTTATTTTTATATGTAGAACATTTCTGCATCATAAAATGGGCAAAAAAAAATATTGAGGTTTTTGATGAATTGCTTAAGGGTAACCATAGGCAAAAATTTGAAAAAAAATTTTTTTTTAGTTGACTAAACCAATAAATAGCACACGTAAAATTTTCCATTGTTCATGATTTTATTCTTGTGAAATATTATCTTCTGAATTATAGAAGACATTTTAACAGTTACTGTGTGGTGAGTGAACACCTCATTCACGTTATCATAATTATTAATTGGAACACTGGCTTATACAAGTTCTCAACTTAGAATAGAAAGAGTCTAT
Organism: Pictodentalium vernedei; assembly: GCA_031216915.1. Classification (NCBI taxonomy): domain Eukaryota; kingdom Metazoa; phylum Mollusca; class Scaphopoda; order Dentaliida; family Dentaliidae; genus Pictodentalium; species Pictodentalium vernedei. The sequence continues at coordinate 29,032 of JAUFNR010000263.1, forward strand.
GGTTTCGACCTTCGGCTGTTACGTGAAATGTTTGAACGTTCCAACGAATTCCAATTTCTCTGTGCAATTTACCTGAATTAATAATGACATAGAATTAATTCTGCCCAACACAGAACATGACCTGCTCTTAAAGCTTGTAATCACACAAATCGGATACCAGTTCTTCACCATAATAAATCTGGGAAGTTTGGAAAGTGACTCTTCTTAAACTGTACATAACTTTCTCAGGGCTACAATATGAACCAACGTTACCACTCGCTTGTTTGAAACAAAGAGTCTTAAAGGACAGCCGATCAAGACCACGGGCAGAGTGGTGAGGTACCCAATGCCCACCAAATGCTGAAACAAGTCGAATCTGAACTTGAAACCCAAATCATATGGTTCCCCTCTAAAATATTCATTCACCTTTAATATGATACATAAATTTAAGGCTGACCCGGGATAAACAGAGAAAGAGGTAGGAACCCAGAATGTCCCACGTGGATGCTCGTAGGAATGTAAACTTCATCTGTGACACACTAATTATTGTAACGTGAATGCTTTCCTTACCCATCGTGACTCCCTGTTCTCCATATCCTTATCGAAAAACTGCGGGCGGCAAATCAAGACGAAAAGACAATTTAGAGGTCGAAAATGTAAAACTGAAATAAAATGCCCCCCCCCCCCACCCCGACCAAACTATGCCATACACACGCTTTGAAAGTATGCTATCCGTAAATGACAGACACTCTAGCACATGGAATCATGACACCTGTCCGCCGCCCCTGTTTAGCTCCAAAAGTTGTCTAACTTGTAAGTAGAGCCAATATACCACCAGTCATTCGGAGAAAGATACATTTTTAGCTCAAAATACACAGTATATTTAAAGTTTGTAGTATTGGATTGCATTTATTTGTTTACTATTACGGTATCGCGACTCTTTCCTCAACCTAATTTGTGTTCTGTTGGATGAAAGTGGACGGATAGCACAGCTATCTACCCACTACATATCTTCCTAACTTACTAAACTGGTACACGAAGGGCTAGCACTGGTTGAAGGCAAGTGTACCATCAACGTGTTGTACGCATTTGCACAATGCGCAGATTGCTCCCACATGGGCAGCTGAAATTAAGGGCCTCACCACTGACACAACGGCGGAGAAGAAATGCATTGCTTATGGTGGTAATAAAACAGTGTCAGTGCATATACTCTAAGTTAGTCACAGAGCTATTTATTAAGTGGAGTAGAGAATATTTGCAATCTTTCATTTCAAGGAAACATTAAATCTGGCAGACAGTGGTGCTGAGCAGACAAAAGCCATCATCAGACATTGATTATCGTTTCGTTATTTGACTTAATTTTTGGAACATAACAGCGTCCATAATTATACAATATGACCTGCAAAGAATTGGTCTGTCTGTTTGGGGCAATTGGTTGTTTACCAACATTTTTGTTTAAATATACTGATTGTGGAGTATTCCAGCCTTTTGACCGGCTAATTTGCGAACACATGCACTGTAGATGAATGTGCAACCAGCACAAAGCGAAAAATGTATGTGTAAGAATAATGAGCAAAATCTAAGAACAGGTGGGTTTTGAACTCATATCGCATTGAATGCGCACTTTTCATACAGCAATGTGAACGCCTGTACTAACTGAGCTACCGGCGGATTCGTTCTCTTGTGGTAAAATATAAATAAAGAACTTTAAATCATAAGACCTCCATCATTCTGTTTCCAGAGGAGGAAATATCATCCATTTTCGAGTAATGAAGGGGTATAGGCAGAATATGCTAGTGCTAGTTTTTAATAAAAAATGAACAGAAAAAAGCAGCTGTGATAAGTTACGCTATAATCCAGCTTAATGATTGAGCAGACGATTTTTTTGGCAGGGATCTGTTTAGTTGTTCAGACCGGAGTAACATTGTCATAACATCCAGAGTTACTATAAATAGTAACAATTGACTGATGTTGGCACTTATTTTGGTACAAAATATCATCACCAGATATCAAAATTTGAACACAAATATCCCAAAAAGGGGTGAATAGAAAGTGCAGATGTTCCGAACCAAAATCCAGAACATCTCAATAAAGAGAAAGACTCTTTTTACCCGTTAAAAATATTGTTTGTAAAAAAGCGCATTTTCGAAAATTTGTGAAATTTTACCAAATTGGCACTCATTTTTTACCCCTGTCCATATTCTTGTCCAAGCATTCAATCTATTCTCAGTCAAGTTACGTTTGTTTCCGTGGTATAGAATCACCCATATATCAATAACACTGACATTTCTGAAAATGCGAGGACCCTCCGATGTAGGAAGCACACCTATTAGGAAAAAGCAATTCAAAGTGCCAAAGATTCAGCATTTGACCACCACCTAATTCTTTACTGTTTTTGGGGTCACACCCACCTAGTATTTATGCCTAAATCATTGCTATTAAACATAACAAAATGAAGTTTAGCCCATTGTTTGCAATCAAGTTGCCACTTCAGAGAAGAAGCACACAAGTCTTTAAATCCTGGGTCATATTAAAGCAGTAAAGCATAACGTGGCCACCCCAGTTTCCAGGGACCCTACAAGAATACACCCATGTGCACTCTTATAAAATATACATCCATCGGCTGCAGCGTAAATGCTCTCCCTTGTCTATAGCTCCTATGTGTTTGTGTGTGTGTGTGTGTGGGGGGGGGGGGGGGGAGGGGGGGTGGCAGGGACGAAAGGGTTGGAGGAATCAAACATAGTTTAGCCAAGCCCTCCACTGAAAGGCATTAATCATGATATTCTGAGATTTTGGGTATAAGCACACATATCGAAAATCTGCGTCCCTGATAAATCTAAAAGAAATTGATAATTTGATTTGTTCAAAACGTACTCTCATAACTCTAAATGGCCATTGATAACCTTTGTGTGGTAGCTGGACAATATAATTGAAAGCTCATCCCATAGCACTGAACAAATATGGGACTATACTTGGGGGTATCCAAAGCAAATCCACCCTCCTCACTTCACTCACCGTTACACGTCTTGATCGTCATTTTGAATGCAGAAATATCTCTCGGGCCACAAAATAATTGGCCTCCCGTGAAATGAGTGTCTTAGATATCTCAAATGACTGATATTTAAGCGAGCGCCATTGCTATTCGGGATTTGCTCAGTTGTATATAAGGAAGGCCTTTCCCGTTTCAAAAGGGAACAATCAAAATCAGCTTCTGAAAGGCACCATTTGATTTTAGACACACTTACCTCCCTCCGTCTTTCTGGTAAGAAGACGCTGTGTAGGTATAATCGAAAATATGGCAGCCTTCCAAATCGCAGAGGTTGCTTTCCTGTAGAAGCACTGAAAAACAAACGATTGGAATTGACAAGTTTCTTTCGGTCGGCTGTAACAGCTATATTTTGAATAGATAGAACACTAAAAACGCGAACAGAAGATCATTCATTCAGTCTGTTTAGAAAGAATATGGATGGATTCTCCTTGAAGAGTTTGCCTCGTGTTTCATATATCTAACGAGTGAAACTCCGAGTCATGATTTTATAATGTACAGAAAAGTGACACTTTGCGTTAACCTACGGCTGTCATTGCCGGAAAAACTGAATTTAGGCCTACCCATTGTTTATTTCAAGTTGATTTATTCTGTCAGAACAAGCGTTTCAGCAAAAGGAAATGTGAAGATAATGTTATTTTTATATGTAGAACATTTCTGCATCATAAAATGGGCAAAAAAAAATATTGAGGTTTTTGATGAATTGCTTAAGGGTAACCATAGGCAAAAATTTTAAAAAAAATTTTTTTTTAGTTGACTAAACCAATAAATAGCACACGTAAAATTTTCCATTGTTCATGATTTTATTCTTGTGAAATATTATCTTCTGAATTATAGAAGACATTTTAACAGTTACTGTGTGGTGAGTGAACACCTCATTCACGTTATCATAATTATTAATTGGAACACTGGCTTATACAAGTTCTCAACTTAGAATAGAAAGAGTCTATGGTTTCGACCTTCGGCTGTTACGTGAAATGTTTGAACGTTCCAACGAATTCCAATTTCTCTGTGCAATTTACCTGAATTAATAATGACATAGAATTAATTCTGCCCAACACAGAACATGACCTGCTCTTAAAGCTTGTAATCACACAAATCGGATACCAGTTCTTCACCATAATAAATCTGGGAAGTTTGGAAAGTGACTCTTCTTAAACTGTACATAACTTTCTCAGGGCTACAATATGAACCAACGTTACCACTCGCTTGTTTGAAACAAAGAGTCTTAAAGGACAGCCGATCAAGACCACGGGCAGAGTGGTGAGGTACCCAATGCCCACCAAATGCTGAAACAAGTCGAATCTGAACTTGAAACCCAAATCATATGGTTCCCCTCTAAAATATTCATTCACCTTTAATATGATACATAAATTTAAGGCTGACCCGGGATAAACAGAGAAAGAGGTAGGAACCCAGAATGTCCCACGTGGATGCTCGTAGGAATGTAAACTTCATCTGTGACACACTAATTATTGTAACGTGAATGCTTTCCTTACCCATCGTGACTCCCTGTTCTCCATATCCTTATCGAAAAACTGCGGGCGGCAAATCAAGACGAAAAGACAATTTAGAGGTCGAAAATGTAAAACTGAAATAAAATGCCCCCCCCCCCCCCCCACCCCGACCAAACTATGCCATACACACGCTTTGAAAGTATGCTATCCGTAAATGACAGACACTCTAGCACATGGAATCATGACACCGGTCCGCCGCCCCTGTTTAGCTCCAAAAGTTGTCTAACTTGTAAGTAGAGCCAATATACCACCAGTCATTCGGAGAAAGATACATTTTTAGCTCAAAATACACAGTATATTTAAAGTTTGTAGTATTGGATTGCATTTATTTGTTTACTATTACGGTATCGCGACTCTTTCCTCAACCTAATTTGTGTTCTGTTGGATGAAAGTGGACGGATAGCACAGCTATCTACCCACTACATATCTTCCTAACTTACTAAACTGGTACACGAAGGGCTAGCACTGGTTGAAGGCAAGTGTACCATCAACGTGTTGTACGCATTTGCACAATGCGCAGATTGCTCCCACATGGGCAGCTGAAATTAAGGGCCTCACCACTGACACAACGGCGGAGAAGAAATGCATTGCTTATGGTGGTAATAAAACAGTGTCAGTGCATATACTCTAAGTTAGTCACAGAGCTATTTATTAAGTGGAGTAGAGAATATTTGCAATCTTTCATTTCAAGGAAACATTAAATCTGGCAGACAGTGGTGCTGAGCAGACAAAAGCCATCATCAGACATTGATTATCGTTTCGTTATTTGACTTAATTTTTGGAACATAACAGCGTCCATAATTATACAATATGACCTGCAAAGAATTGGTCTGTCTGTTTGGGGCAATTGGTTGTTTACCAACATTTTTGTTTAAATATACTGATTGTGGAGTATTCCAGCCTTTTGACCGGCTAATTTGCGAACACATGCACTGTAGATGAATGTGCAACCAGCACAAAGCGAAAAATGTATGTGTAAGAATAATGAGCAAAATCTAAGAACAGGTGGGTTTTGAACTCACATCGCATTGAATGCGCACTTTTCAAACAGCAATGTGAACGCCTGTACTAACTGAGCTACCGGCCGATTCGTTCTCTTGTGGTAAAATATAAATAAAGAACTTTAAATCATAAGACCTCCATCATTCTGTTTCCAGAGGAGGAAATATCATCCATTTTCGAGTAATGAAGGGGTATAGGCAGAATATGCTAGTGCTAGTTTTTAATAAAAAATGAACAGAAAAAAGCAGCTGTGATAAGTTACGCTATAATCCAGCTTAATGATTGAGCAGACGATTTTTTTTGGCAGGGATCTGTTTAGTTGTTCAGACCGGAGTAACATTGTCATAACATCCAGACTTACTATAAATAGTAACAATTGACTGATGTTGGCACTTATTTTGGTACAAAATATCATCACCAGATATCAAAATTTGAACACAAATATCCCAAAAAGGGGTGAATAGAAAGTGCAGATGTTCCGAACCAAAATCCAGAACATCTCAATAAAGAGAAAGACTCTTTTTACCCGTTAAAAATATTGTTTGTAAAAAAGCGCATTTTCGAAAATTTGTGAAATTTTACCAAATTGGCACTCATTTTTTACCCCTGTCCATATTCTTGTCCAAGCATTCAATCTATTCTCAGTCAAGTTACGTATGTTTCCGTGGTATAGAATCACCCATATATCAATAACACTGACATTTCTGAAAATGCGAGGACCCTCCGATGTAGGAAGCACACCTATTAGGAAAAAGCAATTCAAAGTGCCAAAGATTCAGCATTTGACCACCACCTAATTCTTTACTGTTTTTGGGGTCACACCCACCTAGTATTTATGCCTAAATCATTGCTATTAAACATAACAAAATGAAGTTTAGCCCATTGTTTGCAATCAAGTTGCCACTTCAGAGAAGAAGCACACAAGTCTTTAAATCCTGGGTCATATTAAAGCAGTAAAGCATAACGTGGCCACCCCAGTTTCCAGGGACCCTACAAGAATACACCCATGTGCACTCTTATAAAATATACATCCATCGGCTGCAGCGTAAATGCTCTCCCTTGTCTATAGCTCCTATGTGTTTGTGTGTGTGTGTGGGGGGTGGGGGAGGGGGGGGTGGCAGGGACGAAAGGGTTGGAGGAATCAAACATAGTTTAGCCAAGCCCTCCACTGAAAGGCATTAATCATGATATTCTGAGATTTTGGGTATAAGCACACATATCGAAAATCTGCGTCCCTGATAAATCTAAAAGAAATTGATAATTTGATTTGTTCAAAACGTACTCTCATAACTCTAAATGGCCATTGATAACCTTTGTGTGGTAGCTGGACAATATAATTGAAAGCTCATCCCATAGCACTGAACAAATATGGGACTATACTTGGGGGTATCCAAAGCAAATCCACCCTCATCACTTCACTCACCGTTACACGTCTTGATCGTCATTTTGAATGCAGAAATATCTCTCGGGCCACAAAATAATTGGCCTCCCGTGAAATGAGTGTCTTAGATATCTCAAATGACTGATATTTAAGCGAGCGCCATTGCTATTCGGGATTTGCTCAGTTGTATATAAGGAAGGCCTTTCCCGTTTCAAAAGGGAACAATCAAAATCAGCTTCTGAAAGGCACCATTTGATTTTAGACACACTTACCTCCCTCCGTCTTTCTGGTAAGAAGACGCTGTGTAGGTATAATCGAAAATATGGCAGCCTTCCAAATCGCAGAGGTTGCTTTCCTGTAGAAGCACTGAAAAACAAACGATTGGAATTGACAAGTTTCTTTCGGTCGGCTGTAACAGCTATATTTTGAATAGATAGAACACTAAAAACGCGAACAGAAGATCATTCATTCAGTCTGTTTAGAAAGAATATGGATGGATTCTCCTTGAAGAGTTTGCCTCGTGTTTCATATATCTAACGAGTGAAACTCCGAGTCATGATTTTATAATGTACAGAAAAGTGACACTTTGCGTTAACCTACGGCTGTCATTGCCGGAAAAACTGAATTTAGGCCTACCCATTGTTTATTTCAAGTTGATTTATTCTGTCAGAACAAGCGTTTCAGCAAAAGGAAATGTGAAGATAATGTTATTTTTATATGTAGAAAATTTCTGCATCATAAAATGGGCAAAAAAAAATATTGAGGTTTTTGATGAATTGCTTAAGGGTAACCATAGGCAAAAATTTAAAAAAAAAATTTTTTTTAGTTGACTAAACCAATAAATAGCACAAGTAAAATTTTCCATTGTTCATGATTTTATTCTTGTGAAATATTATCTTCTGAATTATAGAAGACATTTTAACAGTTACTGTGTGGTGAGTGAACACCTCATTCACGTTATCATAATTATTAATTGGAACACTGGCTTATACAAGTTCTCAACTTAGAATAGAAAGAGTCTATGGTTTCGACCTTCGGCTGTTACTTGAAATGTTTGAACGTTCCAACGAATTCCAATTTCTCTGTGCAATTTACCTGAATTAATAATGACACAGAATTAATTCTGCCCAACACAGAACATGACCTGCTCTTAAAGCTTGTAATCACACAAATCGGATACCAGTTCTTCACCATAATAAATCTGGGAAGTTTGGAAAGTGACTCTTCTTAAACTGTACATAACTTTCTCAGGGCTACAATATGAACCAACGTTACCACTCGCTTGTTTGAAACAAAGAGTCTTAAAGGACAGCCGATCAAGACCACGGGCAGAGTGGTGAGGTACCCAATGCCCACCAAATGCTGAAACAAGTCGAATCTGAAATTGAAACCCAAATCATATGGTTCCCCTCTAAAATATTCATTCACCTTTAATATGATACATAAATTTAAGGCTGACCCGGGATAAACAGAGAAAGAGGTAGGAACCCAGAATGTCCCACGTGGATGCTCGTAGGAATGTAAACTTCACCTGTGACACACTAATTATTGTAACGTGAATGCTTTCCTTACCCATCGTGACTCCCTGTTCTCCATATCCTTATCGAAAAACTGCGGGCGGCAAATCAAGACGAAAAGACAATTTAGAGGTCGAAAATGTAAAACTGAAATAAAATGCCCCACCCCCCCCCCCCCACCCCGACCAAACTATGCCATACACACGCTTTGAAAGTATGCTATCCGTAAATGACAGACACTCTAGCACATGGAATCATGACACCGGTCCGCCGCCCCTGTTTAGCTCCAAAAGTTGTCTAACTTGTAAGTAGAGCCAATATACCACCAGTCATTCGGAGAAAGATACATTTTTAGCTCAAAATACACAGTATATTTAAAGTTTGTAGTATTGGATTGCATTTATTTGTTTACTATTACGGTATCGCGACTCTTTCCTCAACCTAATTTGTGTTCTGTTGGATGAAAGTGGACGGATAGCACAGCTATCTACCCACTACATATCTTCCTAACTTACTAAACTGGTACACGAAGGGCTAGCACTGGTTGAAGGCAAGTGTACCATCAACGTGTTGTACGCATTTGCACAATGCGCAGATTGCTCCCACATGGGCAGCTGAAATTAAGGGCCTCACCACTGACACAACGGCGGAGAAGAAATGCATTGCTTATGGTGGTAATAAAACAGTGTCAGTGCATATACTCTAAGTTAGTCACAGAGCTATTTATTAAGTGGAGTAGAGAATATTTGCAATCTTTCATTTCAAGGAAACATTAAATCTGGCAGACAGTGGTGCTGAGCAGACAAAAGCCATCATCAGACATTGATTATCGTTTCGTTATTTGACTTAATTTTTGGAACATAACAGCGTCCATAATTATACAATATGACCTGCAAAGAATTGGTCTGTCTGTTTGGGGCAATTGGTTGTTTACCAACATTTTTGTTTAAATATACTGATTGTGGAGTATTCCAGCCTTTTGACCGGCTAATTTGCGAACACATGCACTGTAGATGAATGTGCAACCAGCACAAAGCGAAAAATGTATGTGTAAGAATAATGAGCAAAATCTAAGAACAGGTGGGTTTTGAACTCACATCGCATTGAATGCGCACTTTTCATACAGCAATGTGAACGCCTGTACTAACTGAGCTACCGGCCGATTCGTTCTCTTGTGGTAAAATATAAATAAAGAACTTTAAATCATAAGACCTCCATCATTCTGTTTCCAGGGGCGGAAATATCATCCATTTTCGAGTAATGAAGGGGTATAGGCAGAATATGCTAGTGCTAGTTTTTAATAAAAAATGAACAGAAAAAAACAGCTGTGATAAGTTACGCTATAATCCAGCTTAATGATTGAGCAGACGATTTTTTTGGCAGGGATCTGTTTAGTTGTTCAGACCGGAGTAACATTGTCATAACATCCAGAGTTACTATAAATAGTAACAATTGACTGATGTTGGCACTTATTTTGGTACAAAATATCATCACCAGATATCAAAATTTGAACACAAATATCCCAAAAAGGGGTGAATAGAAAGTGCAGATGTTCCGAACCAAAATCCAGAACATCTCAATAAAGAGAAAGACTCTTTTTACCCGTTAAAAATATTGTTTGTAAAAAAGCGCATTTTCGAAAATTTGTGAAATTTTACCAAATTGGCACTCATTTTTTACCCCTGTCCATATTCTTGTCCAAGCATTCAATCTATTCTCAGTCAAGTTACGTATGTTTCCGTGGTATAGAATCACCCATATATCAATAACACTGACATTTCTGAAAATGCGAGGACCCTCCGATGTAGGAAGCACACCTATTAGGAAAAAGCAATTCAAAGTGCCAAAGATTCAGCATTTGACCACCACCTAATTCTTTACTGTTTTTGGGGTCACACCCACCTAGTATTTATGCCTAAATCATTGCTATTAAACATAACAAAATGAAGTTTAGCCCATTGTTTGCAATCAAGTTGCCACTTCAGAGAAGAAGCACACAAGTCTTTAAATCCTGGGTCATATTAAAGCAGTAAAGCATAACGTGGCCACCCCAGTATCCAGGGACCCTACAAGAATACACCCATGTGCACTCTTATAAAATATACATCCATCGGCTGCAGCGTAAATGCTCTCCCTTGTCTATAGCTCCTATGTGTTTGTGTGTGTGTGTGGGGGTGGGGGGGTGGGGGGGGGGGGGGAGGGGGGGGGTGGCAGGGACGAAAGGGTTGGAGGAATCAAACATAGTTTAGCCAAGCCCTCCACTGAAAGGCATTAATCATGATATTCTGAGATTTTGGGTATAAGCACACATATCGAAAATCTGCGTCCCTGATAAATCTAAAAGAAATTGATAATTTGATTTGTTCAAAACGTACTCTCATAACTCTAAATGGCCATTGATAACCTTTGTGTGGTAGCTGGACAATATAATTGAAAGCTCATCCCATAGCACTGAACAAATATGGGACTATACTTGGGGGTATCCAAAGCAAATCCACCCTCATCACTTCACTCACCGTTACACGTCTTGATCGTCATTTTGAATGCAGAAATATCTCTCGGGCCACAAAATAATTGGCCTCCCGTGAAATGAGTGTCTTAGATATCTCAAATGACTGATATTTAAGCGAGCGCCATTGCTATTCGGGATTTGCTCAGTTGTATATAAGGAAGGCCTTTCCCGTTTCAAAAGGGAACAATCAAAATCAGCTTCTGGAAGGCACCATTTGATTTTAGACACACTTACCTCCCTCCGTCTTTCTGGTAAGAAGACGCTGTGTAGGTATAATCGAAAATATGGCAGCCTTCCAAATCGCAGAGGTTGCTTTCCTGTAGAAGCACTGAAAAACAAACGATTGGAATTGACAAGTTTCTTTCGGTCGGCTGTAACAGCTATATTTTGAATAGATAGAACACTAAAAACGCGAACAGAAGATCATTCATTCAGTCTGTTTAGAAAGAATATGGATGGATTCTCCTTGAAGAGTTTTCCTCGTGTTTCATATATCTAACGAGTGAAACTCCGAGTCATGATTTTATAATGTACAGAAAAGTGACACTTTGCGTTAACCTACGGCTGTCATTGCCGGAAAAACTGAATTTAGGCCTACCCATTGTTTATTTCAAGTTGATTTATTCTGTCAGAACAAGCGTTTCAGCAAAAGGAAATGTGAAGATAATGTCATTTTTATATGTAGAACATTTCTGCATCATAAAATGGGCAAAAAAAAATATTGAGGTTTTTGATGAATTGCTTAAAGGTAACCATAGGCAAAAATTTAAAAAAAAATTTTTTTTTAGTTGACTAAACCAATAAATAGCACACGTAAAATTTTCCATTGTTCATGATTTTATTCTTGTGAAATATTATCTTCTGAATTATAGAAGACATTGTAACAGTTACTGTGTGGTGAGTGAACACCTCATTCACGTTATCATAATTATTAATTGGAACACTGGCTTATACAAGTTCTCAACTTAGAATAGAAAGAGTCTATGGTTTCGACCTTCGGCTGTTACGTGAAATGTTTGAACGTTCCAACGAATTCCAATTTCTCTGTGCAATTTACCTGAATTAATAATGACATAGAATTAATTCTGCCCAACACAGAACATGACCTGCTCTTAAAGCTTGTAATCACACAAATCGGATACCAGTTCTTCACCATAATAAATCTGGGAAGTTTGGAAAGTGACTCTTCTTAAACTGTACATAACTTTCTCAGGGCTACAATATGAACCAACGTTACCACTCGCTTGTTTGAAACAAAGAGTCTTAAAGGACAGCCGATCAAGACCACGGGCAGAGTGGTGAGGTACCCAATGCCCACCAAATGCTGAAACAAGTCGAATCTGAACTTGAAACCCAAATCATATGGTTCCCCTCTAAAATATTCATTCACCTTTAATATGATACATAAATTTAAGGCTGACCCGGGATAAACAGAGAAAGAGGTAGGAACCCAGAATGTCCCACGTGGATGCTCGTAGGAATGTAAACTTCATCTGTGACACACTAATTATTGTAACGTGAATGCTTTCCTTACCCATCGTGACTCCCTGTTCTCCATATCCTTATCGAAAAACTGCGGGCGGCAAATCAAGACGAAAAGACAATTTAGAGGTCGAAAATGTAAAACTGAAATAAAATGCCCCCCCCCCCCCCCACCCCGACCAAACTATGCCATACACACGCTTTGAAAGTATGCTATCCGTAAATGACAGACACTCTAGCACATGGAATCATGACACCGGTCCGCCGCCCCTGTTTAGCTCCAAAAGTTGTCTAACTTGTAAGTAGAGCCAATATACCACCAGTCATTCGGAGAAAGATACATTTTTAGCTCAAAATACACAGTATATTTAAAGTTTGTAGTATTGGATTGCATTTATTTGTTTACTATTACGGTATCGCGACTCTTTCCTCAACCTAATTTGTGTTCTGTTGGATGAAAGTGGACGGATAGCACAGCTATCTACCCACTACATATCTTCCTAACTTACTAAACTGGTACACGAAGGGCTAGCACTGGTTGAAGGCAAGTGTACCATCAACGTGTTGTACGCATTTGCACAATGCGCAGATTGCTCCCACATGGGCAGCTGAAATTAAGGGCCTCACCACTGACACAACGGCGGAGAAGAAATGCATTGCCTATGGTGGTAATAAAACAGTGTCAGTGCATATACTCTAAGTTAGTCACAGAGCTATTTATTAAGTGGAGTAGAGAATATTTGCAATCTTTCATTTCAAGGAAACATTAAATCTGGCAGACAGTGGTGCTGAGCAGACAAAAGCCATCATCAGACATTGATTATCGTTTCGTTATTTGACTTAATTTTTGGAACATAACAGCGTCCATAATTATACAATATGACCTGCAAAGAATTGGTCTGTCTGTTTGGGGCAATTGGTTGTTTACCAACATTTTTGTTTAAATATACTGATTGTGGAGTATTCCAGCCTTTTGACCGGCTAATTTGCGAACACATGCACTGTAGATGAATGTGCAACCAGCACAAAGCGAAAAATGTATGTGTAAGAATAATGAGCAAAATCTAAGAACAGGTGGGTTTTGAACTCACATCGCATTGAATGCGCACTTTTCATACAGCAATGTGAACGCCTGTACTAACTGAGCTACCGGCCGATTCGTTCTCTTGTGGTAAAATATAAATAAAGAACTTTAAATCATAAGACCTCCATCATTCTGTTTCCAGAGGAGGAAATATCATCCATTTTCGAGTAATGAAGGGGTATAGGCAGAATATGCTAGTGCTAGTTTTTAATAAAAAATGAACAGAAAAAAGCAGCTGTGATAAGTTACGCTATAATCCAGCTTAATGATTGAGCAGACGATTTTTTTTGGCAGGGATCTGTTTAGTTGTTCAGACCGGAGTAACATTGTCATAACATCCAGAGTTACTATAAATAGTAACAATTGACTGATGTTGGCACTTATTTTGGTACAAAATATCATCACCAGATATCAAAATTTGAACACAAATATCCCAAAAAGGGGTGAATAGAAAGTGCAGATGTTCCGAACCAAAATCCAGAACATCTCAATAAAGAGAAAGACTCTTTTTACCCGTTAAAAATATTGTTTGTAAAAAAGCGCATTTTCGAAAATTTGTGAAATTTTACCAAATTGGCACTCATTTTTTACCCCTGTCCATATTCTTGTCCAAGCATTCAATCTATTCTCAGTCAAGTTACGTATGTTTCCGTGGTATAGAATCACCCATATATCAATAACACTGACATTTCTGAAAATGCGAGGACCCTCCGATGTAGGAAGCACACCTATTAGGAAAAAGCAATTCAAAGTGCCAAAGATTCAGCATTTGACCACCACCTAATTCTTTACTGTTTTTGGGGTCACACCCACCTAGTATTTATGCCTAAATCATTGCTATTAAACATAACAAAATGAAGTTTAGCCCATTGTTTGCAATCAAGTTGCCACTTCAGAGAAGAAGCACACAAGTCTTTAAATCCTGGGTCATATTAAAGCAGTAAAGCATAACGTGGCCACCCCAGTTTCCAGGGACCCTACAAGAATACACCCATGTGCACTCTTATAAAATATACATCCATCGGCTGCAGCGTAAATGCTCTCCCTTGTCTATAGCTCCTATGTGTTTGTGTGTGTGGGGGGGGGGGGGGGGGGTGGCAGGGACGAAAGGGTTGGAGGAATCAAACATAGTTTAGCCAAGCCCTCCACTGAAAGGCATTAATCATGATATTCTGAGATTTTGGGTATAAGCACACATATCGAAAATCTGCGTCCCTGATAAATCTAAAAGAAATTGATAATTTGATTTGTTCAAAACGTACTCTCATAACTCTAAATGGCCATTGATAACCTTTGTGTGGTAGCTGGACAATATAATTGAAAGCTCATCCCATAGCACTGAACAAATATGGGACTATACTTGGGGGTATCCAAAGCAAATCCACCCTCATCACTTCACTCACCGTTACACGTCTTGATCGTCATTTTGAATGCAGAAATATCTCTCGGGCCACAAAATAATTGGCCTCCCGTGAAATGAGTGTCTTAGATATCTCAAATGACTGATATTTAAGCGAGCGCCATTGCTATTCGGGATTTGCTCAGTTGTATATAAGGAAGGCCTTTCCCGTTTCAAAAGGGAACAATCAAAATCAGCTTCTGAAAGGCACCATTTGATTTTAGACACACTTACCTCCCTCCGTCTTTCTGGTAAGAAGACGCTGTGGAGGTATAATCGAAAATATGGCAGCCTTCCAAATCGCAGAGGTTGCTTTCCTGTAGAAGCACTGAAAAACAAACGATTGGAATTGACAAGTTTCTTTCGGTCGGCTGTAACAGCTATATTTTGAATAGATAGAACACTAAAAACGCGAACAGAAGATCATTCATTCAGTCTGTTTAGAAAGAATATGGATGGATTCTCCTTGAAGAGTTTGCCTCGTGTTTCATATATCTAACGAGTGAAACTCCGAGTCATGATTTTATAATGTACAGAAAAGTGACACTTTGCGTTAACCTACGGCTGTCATTGCCGGAAAAACTGAATTTAGGCCTACCCATTGTTTATTTCAAGTTGATTTATTCTGTCAGAACAAGCGTTTCAGCAAAAGGAAATGTGAAGATAATGTTATTTTTATATGTAGAACATTTCTGCATCATAAAATGGGCAAAAAAAAATATTGAGGTTTTTGATGAATTGCTTAAGGGTAACCATAGGCAAAAATTTAAAAAAAATTTTTTTTTTAGTTGACTAAACCAATAAATAGCACACGTAAAATTTTCCATTGTTCATGATTTTATTCTTGTGAAATATTATCTTCTGAATTATAGAAGACATTTTAACAGTTACTGTGTGGTGAGTGAACACCTCATTCACGTTATCATAATTATTAATTGGAACACTGGCTTATACAAGTTCTCAACTTAGAATAGAAAGAGTCTATGGTTTCGACCTTCGGCTGTTACGTGAAATGTTTGAACGTTCCAACGAATTCCAATTTCTCTGTGCAATTTACCTGAATTAATAATGACATAGAATTAATTCTGCCCAACACAGAACATGACCTGCTCTTAAAGCTTGTAATCACACAAATCGGATACCAGTTCTTCACCATAATAAATCTGGGAGGTTTGGAAAGTGACTCTTCTTAAACTGTACATAACTTTCTCAGGGCTACAATATGAACCAACGTTACCACTCGCTTGTTTGAAACAAAGAGTCTTAAAGGACAGCCGATCAAGACCACGGGCAGAGTGGTGAGGTACCCAATGCCCACCAAATGCTGAAACAAGTCGAATCTGAACTTGAAACCCAAATCATATGGTTCCCCTCTAAAATATTCATTCACCTTCAATATGATACATAAATTTAAGGCTGACCCGGGATAAACAGAGAAAGAGGTAGGAACCCAGAATGTCCCACGTGGATGCTCGTAGGAATGTAAACTTCATCTGTGACACACTAATTATTGTAACGTGAATGCTTTCCTTACCCATCGTGACTCCCTGTTCTCCATATCCTTATCGAAAAACTGCGGGCGGCAAATCAAGACGAAAAGACAATTTAGAGGTCGAAAATGTAAAACTGAAATAAAATGCCCCCCCCCCCCCCCCCACCCCGACCAAACTATGCCAGACACACGCTTTGAAAGTATGCTATCCGTAAATGACAGACACTCTAGCACATGGAATCATGACACCGGTCCGCCGCCCCTGTTTAGCTCCAAAAGTTGTCTAACTTGTAAGTAGAGCCAATATACCACCAGTCATTCGGAGAAAGATACATTTTTAGCTCAAAATACACAGTATATTTAAAGTTTGTAGTATTGGATTGCATTTATTTGTTTACTATTACGGTATCGCGACTCTTTCCTCAACCTAATTTGTGTTCTGTTGGATGAAAGTGGACGGATAGCACAGCTATCTACCCACTACATATCTTCCTAACTTACTAAACTGGTACACGAAGGGCTAGCACTGGTTGAAGGCAAGTGTACCATCAACGTGTTGTACGCATTTGCACAATGCGCAGATTGCTCCCACATGGGCAGCTGAAATTAAGGGCCTCACCACTGACACAACGGCGGAGAAGAAATGCATTGCTTATGGTGGTAATAAAACAGTGTCAGTGCATATACTCTAAGTTAGTCACAGAGCTATTTATTAAGTGGAGTAGAGAATATTTGCAATCTTTCATTTCAAGGAAACATTAAATCTGGCAGACAGTGGTGCTGAGCAGACAAAAGCCATCATCAGACATTGATTATCGTTTCGTTATTTGACTTAATTTTTGGAACATAACAGCGTCCATAATTATACAATATGACCTGCAAAGAATTGGTCTGTCTGTTTGGGGCAATTGGTTGTTTACCAACATTTTTGTTTAAATATACTGATTGTGGAGTATTCCAGCCTTTTGACCGGCTAATTTGCGAACACATGCACTGTAGATGAATATGCAACCAGCACAAAGCGAAAAATGTATGTGTAAGAATAATGAGCAAAATCTAAGAACAGGTGGGTTTTGAACTCACATCGCATTGAATGCGCACTTTTCATACAGCAATGTGAACGCCTTTTTTTTTTTTTTTTTATTCATTAAAAACATGGATATTTACAACAATATTTACAAATATCACAGAAGTTTTTTTTTTTTTATTACATGGATGTCTTTTTATAAGACTCAAGATAACAAAAAAAAAAAAACAAAAAAAAAAACAAAAAAAAAAAACAAAAAAAAAAAAAACACCCACATATTAATATCTCAGTAATAAATTACGTCATTTAGTAGACTTGTCAACATTTAAAGCTTCAATAGAAATGGATAATGCTATATTAAAATTATTTACCCAGGAGAGTAAAAAGGAATAACCCATTAATCGGATTCTCATCATCAAACACGGTTTGGAAATAACAGTACAATTTTGCCTAGGGGTGTTCAACTAGTGTGGAATTGTAAATTTGTGGTGAGATGTAAGGTAAAGGTCATATATGCAAAAAAGTGTGAAATAAAACGGCAACGAATAGATTGTATTTTCCTCTGTGTATGGTTTGAGTTTGCCACAGTTTTTGATCAGAATAATTGTCTCTTTTCCATTCTTTTTGTAGAAATGAAACAAATACTTGAGTAAAATAAGACAAGGGAAATCGGGAAAAGGTTTTAAGGACAACTACGTATTACCGAAATAGAGATTCTCCTTCCAGTTCGAAAATATACATCCAACTTGATGATTGAAAAAGGGGAAGAGGCATGTGGAGTGGTGGGTGCGGGGGGGGGGGTCATCCTATGGGTAACCGTAAGGGGCGGTAGCCCAAAACACTGGGTAATCTATAACTAACTGAGTAAACCATTTTGTAGACAATATTGGTCAATGAAAACTGCACCAGCTCAATTCAAAATATTTCAGAAATTTAGTGAAATAGAACCATCTTGTAGAAAAAGAAGGTTATTATTTATTAGAAGCGAATCAAATTGTATATTTTGGTAATTTGTATTTGAGTACAGTTGTATGCAGACTAAGTGTTGTTGAATAATCATTCGCAATAACCCAAAAGCACTTAGTATTTTATTTTCTTTCAGGAAATAATTTCGTCTGCAAATGATAGCAACTCGGTAGGCACTAAGAAATAAATTTATAAATTTGGAATTAACTAAATTACTTTTTTCCGAATAACCGAAGAGCAG
This sequence comes from Pictodentalium vernedei, assembly GCA_031216915.1. Lineage (NCBI taxonomy): Eukaryota > Metazoa > Mollusca > Scaphopoda > Dentaliida > Dentaliidae > Pictodentalium > Pictodentalium vernedei. Next base: position 47,677 of record JAUFNR010000263.1, read on the forward strand.
TAATTCATTTAATTGAGGTTCAGATATACCGGTTTGAGTTTTAACATTTAAAAACAAAATGTCAAGAAGTTCGTGGCATTTTCCTTTGATTTTTCTCAACAACGAACATTGAATGAAAATATGTAGTATATCTTCCGACTCTATTTTACACAGGGGGCACATGGCCGATATACTGTTGTCAATTTTATTTTGTAGAGAATAGGTATAAAATATATTGTGCAATAATTTAAAATCTGTATCGATCATATCTGAGGATTTGAGAGAGAAGTGAAGAGATTTATAAATTTTAGGGAGGTTTATTCCTGGGAACTTAGACTGCCAAAAATTTGCCGAAGTAGGTTTTTGAATAAGGTTTTTAATCAGAATTGAATAGGCTTCTTTAGTTGTCAAAAATTCAATATCTGTGACTATTTCATTGGCATTAATGAACTTCAGATTTATTTCTGAGACAGATTGCTGATTTGAAATAGACTGCAATGGGAAAGCATCTACAGAAGTCTGTGTTTGAATAAACTCAGTCCAATGTTGAGGCAGAGCATTTAAGATAATATTAAACTTCCTTCTTATATCTTTTTCTGAAAAAGTTAAGGTTGAATTTGAGATTAATTCGATAATGGCGTCTGGTCGTAAAAACCCTGGGACAACTTCATAAGTGAAATCCTTTACGTGAGTGAGGCCAGCCTGAATGAATTCAATTAAATATAGTTTATTTCCATCAGCATCCAATACAGAGGGGTTATCAAAAATACATTGATTTGGTATTGTAACAGGATTAATGCTTGTTCTATCAACATTTTCAGTTAATTTTCGCCAAGCATCTAAAACTTCAGAATAAAAATTAGATTTGGATTTCAGGTACATTTTATCCAAATCTATACTGAATATGTTGGTAGATAAATTCAGTGATTTATATTTACTAATGTAGTGATAGAAGAATTTTGTCCAAGGAAAGTGGCTTTTAAATAATTTCTTGATCCACTTACATCGAAGAGCATACAACTTAGTTTCGATGTCGACAAGATTTAAACCGCCGTCATTAAATTTTGCAATAATTGAAGTGTACTTAATCAAGTGTTTGTTATGAAACCATAAGAAATCCAGACATGTATTTTTAATTGCAGTTAAGAATCTGTCAGGGATAGAGGTCACATTCAGGGTATACCAAATAGTAGACAGTAGAAGTGTATTTATAATTATTGCTCTCCCCTTTAATGATAATTTTCGTTTTGTCCAAAACTGTAAAATTCTTCTAATTTTTACTAGTTTATTTCTCCAATTTAGTTCACTGCAAATATTGAAGTCAGTTCCAAGGTATACACCTAAAATTAAAATGGCGTTTTTACACTTTTGAAGTGGAAGATTAGAAATATCTGTACCTTTTAGGCTTCCTATTGGCATATACTCTGACTTATCAATGTTGATCTTGGCGCCAGACCCCTTAGAATATATATCCAACATTTTAAATGACTGAATGCAGGACTCTGAATTTTTAAGAGTAAGCTCGGTATCATCTGCATGATTAAAAGATTTACATTCAGAGTTATCTGGAAGTGTGATACCAATTATATTTGGATTTTGATTTAAAAGACAAATAAGTGGCTCTGCAGTGAGTACATATAATAATGCAGATAAGGGACACCCTTGTCGTACCGACCTCTCTATTGAGAAAAAGGACGACAGGTGGTTGTTGACTTTTACACAGCTTTTTGCCCCATTATATAGAATTTTTATCCAGCTGACAAAATTTTCTTTAAAGCCGAACTTGTTGAGAACATGGAAAAGATACTGGTGATTAACTCTGTCAAAGGCTTTCATCTGATCTAGTTTAACAATTATCCCTTCTTTATTTTCTTCCTCTATATAAGTGATTATGTCTCTTATACTTGCAATATTTTCACTAATGTCTCTTCTAGGAACACATGTTTGGGTTTTAGAAACCAAGGGAGAAATAACCTCTTTCAAACGATTCGCGAGAACTTTTGATAAAATTTTATAGTCTGTATTTAGTAAGCTTATAGGTCTCCAATTTTTCAAGTTGTTTTTTTCTCCCTTCTTTTTAAAAATTAAGGTAATGATGCCTGTTTTCATGGATCTACATAACTCTTTTCTTTCAAAAATATTTTCAAACACTCTGAGTAGAATATCTTTTAAAAGAGGCCAAAAATGTTTAAAAAATTCTGTAGTCAGACCATCAGATCCTGGCGATTTGTTTGAAGACATAGCTTGAAGAGCAGTGGATATCTCAGTTAAGGTGATTTGTTCTTCGCAAAACTCGCTGTCTTCTGTACATAAATTATTTTCTAAACTGTCAAGAAGAATTTTCTCCGACTCGGGATCAATGTTTTCTGATTTGTATAAAGTTTCGTAAAAGTTTTGAACTGTTTTGACTATCATGAAGGGATCTGTGATGGTTATATTATTTTCATTTAGAATTTCTTTTATATTATTACCCTGTTGTCTATATGTTTCTAAACCTAAGAAATACTCTGTGCATTTATCTTCTTGTAAGACATGATCAGCTTTGGATCTTAAGATTGCTCCCTGTAGTTCAAGATTTTCAATATTTTCAATTTCTTGTTCTAATTTTTTAATTTTTAGGAGACTTTGATTTGGGTTGTTGAGTCTAGCAGCTCGGGCCATTTCAATTTTCAGTTTTTTAGTTAACTCGTTTACGTATTTAAATCTTTCATTTTTGATTTTCTGACTGAAGTGTATACTTAGTTTTTTGATGTAATATTTCAAGTTATCCCACCAGACTAGAATATCATCATCAAATAAGCTCTGTTTTTTACTGTCATTTATCAAAAATTCAATATTTTTGCAATATTCTTTATTAAAAAGTAACCGATTGTTAAAAATCCAGATACCAGACCCTCTTTCTATGTTCTCCAAGTTACATTTAGCTAAAATGATTGAATGATCACTTATGGAAGAATGGGCGATAAAACAATTCTGGAACACCGAGCTCAAGTTAGAGGAATTTAACAGTAAATCAATTCTACTTTGTTGTAGATTATCTCCATGAAATCTGCACCAACTGAACTCGATGCTATCAGGATTCCTATATCGCCACTGATCTCTTAATTTATTGTTAGCTATAATTTCATGCAATAACCTAATGCTAGAATCTTCATTAAATTTTCCATTCGGCCGATCAAGGGGAGACAAAGCTGTATTAAAATCCCCAAGTATTATTAAATTTCCCTTATCTTTTATAAAGTTATTAAAATCAATTAGGAATTCATTCTTTTCTCTGATATTATTAGGAACGTATACGCTCATTATATGGTAGTTTATGTCCTCAATTTTTAATTTAACACAAATGAGTCTTCCATCGGCACTTTTCCATGTCTCAACAATATTATTATTATATTTTTTAGAAATTAGAATGGCAACTCCTCTACTTGCAGATGAGAAGTTATTGTATAAAATGCTACCATCCCAACATTGTAGAAATGAGTAATCAAGGTTTTTAGTCCAAAATGTTTCTTGCAATGCAGCAATTTCAACATGTCTAGATTTAAGACTGCAACATACTTTTTTAAATTTGTTGATATCACACAGGCCATTAGTATTAAAAGATGCTAAATAGGTCATTGCAATCACAAAAAGGCAATAGTAGTATAATGAGGTATTATTATTTACCCTCTTGTGACTCCCTAATTAACTTAGCAGATTTACCTAATTTATTATTATTGCCAAGTTTTCTCTTCAGTACTGGGTTGTCAACTATCATGGGTGAATGGTCACAAGTATCACTCAGATTTGATGCAGCTTGTTCTGAGCCAATGTTTGTCGCAATTTGTATATTGCAGGGATTTATATCAGATAATTCTTTATTTTTAATGGACTGTATTTCATTAATTTGTGAATCAGTATTTTGAGATTCAGCATCAGGGCCAGCTGCATCAACCTGAACAGTTTTAGATGTATTTTTGGCATTAAGAGGTTCAATAAAATCACCAAATATTGTTTCATTAATCTCCTCAGTATTCTGATTATGAGTCGATGACGGACCAGTTTCTGAGTCAGCTCTGACCGACCCATCACTGACCTTATCATCACCACAATCATCATCATCATCATCATCACAATTGTCATCATCAGTTGTTTTATCATCAATAGTATGTGTACTAGTGTCATTTTTTTTACTCTCAGAGTCAGTCCATTCCTCTTTATACTCTGGTACACTGAAAGTGGGGTTCTCACAGTTGCAGTATCCATCCATCAGACCACATTTATCACAAAGTTTAAGACCACACGGTTTAAAACCACTGGATTCGTCCATGGAAATATCATCATCAGAATTATGGGAACATATACAATTATCTAAAAACATTTTACATTCTGTACATTTCGGAGTGTCACAATTCCTAGCGATATGACCCCTCTTTTTACATTTGAAACACCTAAGATTTGGACAATCTTGAATTAAATGAGTGTCACTCAAACAATTTCTGCAAACCTTTATCTGGTCATTATGAATGACACGGTAATAGCACGGACCGTCGACTGTTTCAAATTTCAAACTGTATGGTAGAGATTTAATGTTGGGTGGAAATTTCACCCTGAAATATCTTGTACCATCTGTTATATCAGTATTAGGATAAAAACGTCTGTATATTGGAGAAACAATTTTAACATTAAAAATATCAAGTTTTTTCAGTATTTCATCATCTTCAATATAACTAGGCAGATTCATGAAGGAAACCATAACATGTTCATTGTAGATTGGTTTAGCATAATAAGTTGGGTGTTTAACATTAAATCTGTCAATTAGTACACCTGCTTGTATTTTATCAATTAGAGTCACATCTAGGGCATCTCCACTAACAGGAACGCATGCTAGAACTGAATTATCACCACAGACAGTGTCAATTTCTTTTATTAGGTTACTAATATTAACTTTTAACTTCTGTTGTCACCAACTAACAATCTGACTGTAGATTCTTTCTTGTAAGTCAAGTTTCTCCTGTTTATTGATCTGGTTGAGGTTTGTTTACTAGTTGCTATGGGCGTCGCCATATTTGATATCGACAAGAATTCAATGCACTCAATAAAATTATCAACAAATATTCAAATCAGTTATTGATTATAATTCTTTGATATCCCACTGGTAGACTAGATACTACTTTTAGAATCAACAATGCAATAAGCAAAATCAGGTCCAAGGAATTGCCAGAAAAGAGGAATTTATCACAGACAAATTCCATCACGCCTCTCCCTTTCATCACCAAAACGAGGCACAATGTGAACGCCTGTACTAACTGAGCTACCGGCCGATTCGTTCTCTTGTGGTAAAATATAAATAAAGAACTTTAAATCATAAGACCTCCATCATTCTGTTTCCAGAGGAGGAAATATCATCCATTTTCGAGTAATGAAGGGGTATAGGCAGAATATGCTAGTGCTAGTTTTTAATAAAAAATGAACAGAAAAAAGCAGCTGTGATAAGTTACGCTATAATCCAGCTTAATGATTGAGCAGACGATTTTTTTGGCAGGGATCTGTTTAGTTGTTCAGACCGGAGTAACATTGTCATAACATCCAGAGTTACTATAAATAGTAACAATTGACTGATGTTGGCACTTATTTTGGTACAAAATATCATCACCAGATATCAAAATTTGAACACAAATATCCCAAAAAGGGGTGAATAGAAAGTGCAGATGTTCCGAACCAAAATCCAGAACATCTCAATAAAGAGAAAGACTCTTTTTACCCGTTAAAAATATTGTTTGTAAAAAAGCGCATTTTCGAAAATTTGTGAAATTTTACCAAATTGGCACTCATTTTTTACCCCTGTCCATATTCTTGTCCAAGCATTCAATCTATTCTCAGTCAAGTTACGTATGTTTCCGTGGTATAGAATCACCCATATATCAATAACACTGACATTTCTGAAAATGCGAGGACCCTCCGATGTAGGAAGCACACCTATTAGGAAAAAGCAATTCAAAGTGCCAAAGATTCAGCATTTGACCACCACCTAATTCTTTACTGTTTTTGGGGTCACACCCACCTAGTATTTATGCCTAAATCATTGCTATTAAACATAACAAAATGAAGTTTAGCCCATTGTTTGCAATCAAGTTGCCACTTCAGAGAAGAAGCACACAAGTCTTTAAATCCTGGGTCATATTAAAGCAGTAAAGCATAACGTGGCCACCCCAGTTTCCAGGGACCCTACAAGAATACACCCATGTGCACTCTTATAAAATATACATCCATCGGCTGCAGCGTAAATGCTCTCCCTTGTCTATAGCTCCTATGTGTTTGTGTGTGTGTGTGGGGGGGGGGGGGGGGGGGGTGGCAGGGACGAAAGGGTTGGAGGAATCAAACATAGTTTAGCCAAGCCCTCCACTGAAAGGCATTAATCATGATATTCTGAGATTTTGGGTATAAGCACACATATCGAAAATCTGCGTCCCTGATAAATCTAAAAGAAATTGATAATTTGATTTGTTCAAAACGTACTCTCATAACTCTAAATGGCCATTGATAACCTTTGTGTGGTAGCTGGACAATATAATTGAAAGCTCATCCCATAGCACTGAACAAATATGGGACTATACTTGGGGGTATCCAAAGCAAATCCACCCTCATCACTTCACTCACCGTTACACGTCTTGATCGTCATTTTGAATGCAGAAATATCTCTCGGGCCACAAAATAATTGGCCTCCCGTGAAATGAGTGTCTTAGATATCTCAAATGACTGATATTTAAGCGAGCGCCATTGCTATTCGGGATTTGCTCAGTTGTATATAAGGAAGGCCTTTCCCGTTTCAAAAGGGAACAATCAAAATCAGCTTCTGAAAGGCACCATTTGATTTTAGACACACTTACCTCCCTCCGTCTTTCTGGTAAGAAGACGCTGTGTAGGTATAATCGAAAATATGGCAGCCTTCCAAATCGCAGAGGTTGCTTTCCTGTAGAAGCACTGAAAAACAAACGATTGGAATTGACAAGTTTCTTTCGGTCGGCTGTAACAGCTATATTTTGAATAGATAGAACACTAAAAACGCGAACAGAAGATCATTCATTCAGTCTGTTTAGAAAGAATATGGATGGATTCTCCTTGAAGAGTTTGCCTCGTGTTTCATATATCTAACGAGTGAAACTCCGAGTCATGATTTTATAATGTACAGAAAAGTGACACTTTGCGTTAACCTACGGCTGTCATTGCCGGAAAAACTGAATTTAGGCCTACCCATTGTTTATTTCAAGTTGATTTATTCTGTCAGAACAAGCGTTTCAGCAAAAGGAAATGTGAAGATAATGTTATTTTTATATGTAGAACATTTCTGCATCATAAAATGGGCAAAAAAAAATATTGAGGTGTTTGATGAATTGCTTAAGGGTAACCATAGGCAAAAATTAAAAAAAAAATTTTTTTTTAGTTGACTAAACCAATAAATAGCACACGTAAAATTTTCCATTGTTCATGATTTTATTCTTGTGAAATATTATCTTCTGAATTATAGAAGACATTTTAACAGTTACTGTGTGGTGAGTGAACACCTCATTCACGTTATCATAATTATTAATTGGAACACTGGCTTATACAAGTTCTCAACTTAGAATAGAAAGAGTCTATGGTTTCGACCTTCGGCTGTTACGTGAAATGTTTGAACCTTCCAACGAATTCCAATTTCTCTGTGCAATTTACCTGAATTAATAATGACACAGAATTAATTCTGCCCAACACAGAACATGACCTGCTCTTAAAGCTTGTAATCACACAAATCGGATACCAGTTCTTCACCATAATAAATCTGGGAAGTTTGGAAAGTGACTCTTCTTAAACTGTACATAACTTTCTCAGGGCTACAATATGAACCAACGTTACCACTCGCTTGTTTGAAACAAAGAGTCTTAAAGGACAGCCGATCAAGACCACGGGCAGAGTGGTGAGGTACCCAATGCCCACCAAATGCTGAAACAAGTCGAATCTGAACTTGAAACCCAAATCATATGGTTCCCCTCTAAAATATTCATTCACCTTTAATATGATACATAAATTTAAGGCTGACCCGGGATAAACAGAGAAAGAGGTAGGAACCCAGAATGTCCCACGTGGATGCTCGTAGGAATGTAAACTTCATCTGTGACACACTAATTATTGTAACGTGAATGCTTTCCTTACCCATCGTGACTCCCTGTTCTCCATATCCTTATCGAAAAACTGCGGGCGGCAAATCAAGACGAAAAGACAATTTAGAGGTCGAAAATGTAAAACTGAAATAAAATGCCCCCCCCCCCCCCCACCCCGACCAAACTATGCCATACACACGCTTTGAAAGTATGCTATCCGTAAATGACAGACACTCTAGCACATGGAATCATGACACCGGTCCGCCGCCCCTGTTTAGCTCCAAAAGTTGTCTAACTTGTAAGTAGAGCCAATATACCACCAGTCATTCGGAGAAAGATACATTTTTAGCTCAAAATACACAGTATATTTAAAGTTTGTAGTATTGGATTGCATTTATTTGTTTACTATTACGGTATCGCGACTCTTTCCTCAACCTAATTTGTGTTCTGTTGGATGAAAGTGGACGGATAGCACAGCTATCTACCCACTACATATCTTCCTAACTTACTAAACTGGTACACGAAGGGCTAGCACTGGTTGAAGGCAAGTGTACCATCAACGTGTTGTACGCATTTGCACAATGCGCAGATTGCTCCCACATGGGCAGCTGAAATTAAGGGCCTCACCACTGACACAACGGCGGAGAAGAAATGCATTGCTTATGGTGGTAATAAAACAGTGTCAGTGCATATACTCTAAGTTAGTCACAGAGCTATTTATTAAGTGGAGTAGAGAATATTTGCAATCTTTCATTTCAAGGAAACATTAAATCTGGCAGACAGTGGTGCTGAGCAGACAAAAGCCATCATCAGACATTGATTATCGTTTCGTTATTTGACTTAATTTTTGGAACATAACAGCGTCCATAATTATACAATATGACCTGCAAAGAATTGGTCTGTCTGTTTGGGGCAATTGGTTGTTTACCAACATTTTTGTTTAAATATACTGATTGTGGAGTATTCCAGCCTTTTGACCGGCTAATTTGCGAACACATGCACTGTAGATGAATGTGCAACCAGCACAAAGCGAAAAATGTATGTGTAAGAATAATGAGCAAAATCTAAGAACAGGTGGGTTTTGAACTCACATCGCATTGAATGCGCACTTTTCATACAGCAATGTGAACGCCTGTACTAACTGAGCTACCGGCCGATTCGTTCTCTTGTGGTAAAATATAAATAAAGAACTTTAAATCATAAGACCTCCATCATTCTGTTTCCAGAGGAGGAAATAT
>JAUFNR010000164.1:0-88548 GCA_031216915.1 Pictodentalium vernedei
CCCTTCAATTAGGTCTTTTTTGCATATTTTACTTCCAAACATTAGATCGCAATAGATGACACACAGATCATGTGAACAAGTTCCTTGAGCTATGCTGTCCCCTACCTACCATCCCATTGAATAATCAACTATTGCACACGAACAAGGATCTAGAAGGCAAAAACTGTTTTCGTGGCCCCAGATACACAATATAATTCACTCCAACCCAAACTAAACAGCTTAGGTTTTCAAACACGATACTCGATCCACTAAGACAATGCTTTCCCTCCCACCCAAATACATGAAGTACCAATGCTGTGTCAAAACTCACTTGTTTTTTCTATATTGGTAGGTTATGCATAATTTATTGTTATCAAATAAAACGTTGGCAGATCGTCAGTCAAGCATGAAAAATCTTTAAATAATTTACTTCCAATTCAAAGAGTTGTAAAATTAAATTTTTAATTCACTAATTTATTTTCTGTAGATCAAACATTACTTTCACAAACAGCTATAGCAGTACCAGCATATTTATAAACAAGAAACTAGTTCTATTTTGAAAATCAAAGATAGGTCAAGGCAAACTATCCAATTTGTAAAAGACTGCAGCATGCTCATATCAAAAACAGTTGGTTCCCCATTGAAGTGGCATGAAGAACTTGCATGTAGAGCCTAAGACATGTATACAAGTCCCCAGTCACATTTCAACATCAAACATGCAGATTTACGTTTATAAGATTAGAATTGTGGTCACAAGTCAAAATTGATTAATTTTGATTATAGCACAAACTTAAAGCCCTGATGTCCCCACTTGCATTGCAACTAATCATATATACACAATCAAAAAAGGAGCCTCGCCATTCACTCAACATATGCAATTCCTTTCCTATTTCCACTGCAAAATGAAAGATATGATCACATTTCAAACAAACTGCCTAATTGTCAAATAGAGAATTTATTTCAAACTTTCATATAATTTCCACTTCATCAGAAACCATCAATCTAAATAAAAAAAAAAAGTTCAAGTAAAATTCCTTTCGGGCTATAGAAAATAAATTAGTGAAATAAATATTTAGGAATCGCCCATTTGCATCAAACACAAAACATGTTTGCACTCTTCGTTGTTGGAAGAGTACAAACATGTTTTATATTTGATTCATTTATTTATTGGTGCATGAAGAGATTTTTATAGGATATTCCTCATAGAGAAGATATTAGCACTCGAGTGATGCTATAATGGGACAAGAAACTCAATAATTTTGAGATACACAATAATGGCTTCCTCATAAATGTGGCAAAATGGTTTATTATGCCTACATTTACTTGAGAAGTTACCATTAACTGGGGAACTATGAGAGGCAACACTTTCAGTTCTGCTCTCTGTATCACATGTCGTCACATTATTATATGATATATCCTGATACACCAATTTATCTGCATCACAACTTTCCAGTTCATTCCCTATGGTTTCATCTGAAAAAAATATTTTATAGCCTCAGTATATACATAACAGAAAAAATGTCACTTAACAAAACAACTTATCAATTAAAACATATATTATTGCCAATGGTCTATTAAATGTATTGTATAATGAGAGCAAGTTGTGCTTATTTCTTCTGCACTAAACACCTTTGCGCACATCTAGTGAATTAGAAGAGTAACCTAAAAATACAACATAAAGTGTCAATACTGTGTCTGAACTCAATTGGTTCTCTATACTGGTAAGTTATTCATAATTTGTCGCAATCAGATGAAACGTTTACTGGTTATTATTCAAGGGTGAAATATCAAATTGAAATATTCAAATTATTCGTTTCCAGTTCACAGATTTATACAATTACTTTCAAATAAGAGCAGCTCTATATTTATAAACAAATCATATCTTCTGCCTTCCAGCTCCAAGGTAGTGGAAGGCAACTTTCTGGTGTACATAAAACCACAGCATGTTCATATCGCAAAACAAGGTGCTGAGTGAATATTAAAAATAGGTGTGTCCCCATTTGAAGCGGTATGAATATCTGGATGTCAAATCTTAACAAGAGCAACGCGAAGCATGGCATATGCCCCCTCAGCAATGCCATGAATACAATTACAGAAGTGAAACATTTGTGAATGACAGATGGAGGATGACACACCTTTGGAGGATTGTCAAAAAAATTAAATAGTGTCCTCTCTCCCATCATACACTAACCACCATATGGAGCAAGGTTAAGATTTGTCTTGTGGAACCTTTGTAAAAGAGGTGAAACCACATTTCATGTTGAAGATTATGGTGACCTTGACCTTTGGCCCATCAACATAAAAAAGATAGGGTTATACCTCACATCTTACAAAACCTCCATACCAAATTATATCAAAATATCAGTCTTGCAGAGTTGTAGTTATACACCGAAAACCAATTTCGACTGTATATAACATTGGAGGTCACTATGACCTTGGCCTTTGGCCCATCACGTTCAAAATAAATAGGCATCCTCCACTCATCAAACCTAATCCATGTATGAAGTTTGGTAAAGATCAGCTAGCAAAATTTTAGTTAATTGAACGAATGCAGCAGAAACCCGTGTCAAGAACATTAAATGTTGAATTACAGTGATATTGACCTTTGGCAAAACAACGTCAAAATGAATATGGTTCTATGTCACATCAAACTTAGCCTCCATAATATGTTATATCAAGGTCAGTCTTGGAGAACAGTACTTAGAACCTAAACCAATTTCAAGTGTATTCAAAATTTAAGGTCACTGTGACTTTGACCTTTGGTCTGTCATGTGAAAATGAATAGGCTACTTCCACTCATCATGCCTAACACACATATGAAGTTTACTAAAGATCCAGTTGGTAGAACTTCAGTTAATTAACAGAATATAATATTTAACATTGGAGATCATGGTGACCTTGACCTTTGGCACATTGTGGTCAAGATGAAGAGGCTTCTTCCATTCATCATATCTAAGCCACATGTGAAAATTTGGTAAAGATCCAAGTGGCAAAATATCAGTTAATTGATGAAATGCAGCTGAAACGTGTTTCGAGTATATCAAATGTTGAAGGTCAGTGACCTTGACCTTTGGCAAATCAACATCAAAATGAAGAGGGTTCTACCACACAGCATACTTAACATCCACATTGAGTTACATCAAGCTCAGACTTCCGGAACTGTAGTTACAGATTGGAAACCAATTTGAAGTGTATTTAACAATGGAGGTCACTGTGACCTTGAACTTTGGCACATCATGGTCAAAATGAATAGACTTCCTCCACTCATCATACATAACCCACATATTCATGAAGTTTGGTAAAGATCCGGCTGGCAGAATCTTAATTGACGGAATGCAAAAAGTTAACGGACGGACGACAATGGACATGATGAAAACATAATGCCCCCTCCTCACGGAGGACGGGGGCATAAAAATGTATTCAAGTCCCCAGTTAGGTTTGCATATCAAACAAGCCTATGTACTTTACTAAAGCCTTGTATCACTGTACAACATATTTCAAAGAAGTTTCATGTTGACTTAAGACAGTAAGCATCTGTTGGTTGTTTGTTGGTTCCAAAAATTGTCATTTATAAAATGAAAATTGTGGTCACAAGTCAAAATTGACGAATTCTGAAAACAACATGAAACTAAAAACTTTGGAGTCCAAACTTGCATTGCAAAGAAAGATCTAAACACAGTTAAAAACGAAGCTTCTCTACTCAGAAAAATAAATTAGTCATTTAAATTTAGGTGTCGCCCATTTGCGTCAAATACAGAACAAGTTTGTACTCTTCAAGTTCAATGTTTCTCAGCCTTGAAGGCTTCAAATATCTGTCATTGATTCTGTAGTAAAATATCCTCTGTGTTAAACATTAATTTCTTCAATATGCTTGATCTGACATGTCAAAATTCAATGGTATACATAAAACATGCCCTTCAATGAGGTCTTATTTGCATATTTTACTTCCAAACTTTAGCTCGCAATAGCTGACACACAGATCATGTGATCAAGTTCATTGAGCTATGCTGTACTCCCCCCCCCCCCCCCCCTTCCCATTGAATAATCAGAACTATTGCACACAAACAAGGATCTAGAAGGCAGAAACTGTTTTCGTGGCCCCAGATACCCAATATAATTCACCACAACCCAAACTAAACAGCTTAGGTTTTCAAACACGATACTCGATCCACTAAGACAATGCTTTCCCTCCCACCCAAATACATGAAGTACCAATGCTGTGTCAAAACTCACCTGTTTTTTCTATATTGGTAGGTTATGCATAATTTATTTTTATCAAATAAAACGTTGGCAGATCGTCAGTCAAGCATGAAAAATCTTTAAATAATTTACTTCCAATTCAAAGATTTGTAAAATTAAATTTTTAAATCACTAATTTATTTTCTGTAGATCAAACATTACCTTCACAAACAGCGATAGCAGTACCAGCATATTTATAAACAAGAAACTAGTTCTATTTTGAAAATCAAAGATCGGTCAAGGCAAACTATCCAATTTGTAAATGACTGCAGCATGTTCATATCAAAAACAGTTGGTTCCCCATTGAAGTGGCATGAAAAACTTGCATGTAGAGCCTAAGAAATGTATACAAGTCCCCAGTTACATTTCAACATCAAACATGCAGATTTACATTTATAAGATTAGAATTGTGGTCACAAGTCAAAATTGATTAATTTTGATTATAGCACAAACTCAAAGCCCTGATGTCCCCACTTGCATTGCAACTAATCATATATACACAATAAAAAAACGGAGCCTCGCCATTCACTCAACATATGCAATTCCTTTCCTATTTGCACTGCAAAATGAAAGATATGATCACATTTCAAACAAACTGCCTAATTGTCAAATAGAGAATTTATTTCAAACTTTCATATAATTTCCACTTCATCAGAAACCATCAATCTTAATAAAAAAAAAGTTTCAAGTAAAATTCCTTTCGGGCTATAGAAAATAAATTAGTGAAATAAATATTTAGGAATCTCCCATTTGCATCAAACCCAAAACATGTTTGCACTCTTCGTTGTTGGAAGAGTACAAACATGTTTTATATTTGATTCATTTATTTATTGGTGCATGAAGAGATTTTTATAGAATATTCCTCATAGAGAAGATTTTAGCACTCGAGTGATGCTATAATGGGACAAGAAACTCAATAATGTTGAGATACACAATAATAGCTGCCTCGCAAATGTAGCAAAATGGTTTAATATGCCTACATTTACTTGAGAACTTACCATTAACTGGGGAACTATGATAGGCAACACATTGAGTTCTGCTCTCTGTATCACATGTCACATTATTATATGATATATCCTGATACACCAATTTGTCTGCATCACAACTTTCCAGTTCATTCCCTATGGCTTCATCTGAAAAAAATATTTATAGCCTCAGTATATATTTAACAGAAAAAAATGTCACTTAACAAATCAACTTATCAATTAAAACATAGATTACTGCCAATGGTCTATTAAATGTACTGTATAATGAGAGCAAGTTGTGCTTATTTCTACTGCACTAAACACCTTTGCACACATCTAGTGAATTAGAAGAGTAACCTAAAAATACAACATAAAGTGTCAATACTGTGTCTGAACTCAATTGGTTCTCTATAGTGGTAAGTTATTCATAATTTGTTGCAATCAGATAAACCAATTTACTGGTTATTATTCAAGTGTGAAATATGAAATTATTGGCTTCCAGTTCACAGATTTGTACAATTACTTTCAAACAGTTATAAGTGCAGCTCTATATTTATAAACAAATCATATCTTCTGCCTTCCAGCTTCAAGATAATGGAAAGCAACTTTCTGGTGTAAATAAAACCAAAGCATGTTCATATCATAAAACAAGGTGCCAAAAGAATATTAAAAATAGGTGTGTCCCCATTTGAAGTGGTATGAATAACTGGATGTCAAATCATAAAAATGTATTCTCAAGTCCCCAGTTAGGTTTGCATATCAAACAAGCATATGTACTTTACTAAAAAGCCTTGTATCACTGTACAACATATTTCAAAGAAGTTTCATGTTGGCTTAAGACAATAAACATCTGTTGGTTGTTCCTTTTTTCCAAAAATTTTCATATATAAAATGAAAATTGTGGTCACAAGTCAAAATTGGCAAATTCTGAAAACAACACAAAACTAAAACTTTGGAGACCACACTAGCATTGCAAAGAAACATCTATACACAATCAAAAATGAAGCTCCTCTACTCAGAAAAAAACATTGTGGAATTCCTATTTGCATTGAAAGATGAAACACTTGTTTACATTTCTAACTAACTTCCTCATTGCCAAAAAGAGAATTCATTTCAAACTAAATTTATTTTAATACTCATTTCCACTGCATTGCAAACCATCAATCCTAAAAAAAATCAAGTAAAATGCTTTTCGGTGTACAGAAAATAAATTAGTCATTTAAATTTAGGTGTCCCCATTTGCGTCAAGTACAAAACAAGTTTGTACTTTTCAAACTCAATGATTCTCAGCCTTCAAATATCTGTAATTGATTCTGTAGTAAAATATCGTGTGTGATAAACATTAATTTCTTCAATATGCTTGATCTGACATGTCAAAATTCAATGCTATACATAAAACATGCCCTTCAATTAGGTCTTTTTTGAATATTTTACTTCCAGACTTTAGCTCGCAATAGCTGACACAGATCATGTGATCAAGTCATTATACAGTACATTTAATAGACCATTGGCAGTAATCTATGTTTTAATTGATAAGTTGATTTGTTAAGTGACATTTTTTTCTGTTAAATATATACTGAGGCTATAAATATTTTTTTCAGATGAAGCCATAGGGAATGAACTGGAAAGTTGTGATGCAGACAAATTGGTGTATCAGGATATATCATATAATAATGTGACATGTGATACAGAGAGCAGAACTCAATGTGTTGCCCATCATAGTTCCCCAGTTAATGGTAAGTTCTCAAGTAAATGTAGACATAATAAACCATTTTGCTACATTTGTGAGGAAGCCATTATTGTGTATCTCAAAATTATTGAGTTTCTTGTCCCATTATAGCATCACTCGAGTGCTAAAATCTTCTCTATGAGGAATATTCTATAAAAAATCTCTTCATGCACCAATAAATAAATGAATCAAATATAAAACATGTTTGTACTCTTCCAACAACGAAGAGTGCAAACATGTTTTGGGTTTGATGCAAATGGGAGATTCCTAAATATTTATTTCACTAATTTATTTTCTATAGCCCGAAAGGAATTTTACTTGAACTTTTTTTTTATTAAGATTGATGGTTTCTGATGAAGTGGAAATTATATGAAAGTTTGAAATAAATTCTCTATTTGACAATTAGGCAGTTTGTTTGAAATGTGATCATATCTTTCATTTTACAGTGCAAATAGGAAAGGAATTGCATATGATGAGTGAATGGCGAGGCTCCGTTTTTTGATTGTGCATATATGATTAGTTGCAATGCAAGTGGGGACATCAGGGCTTTGAGTTTGTGCCATAATCAAAATTAATCAATTTTGACTTGTGACCACAATTCTAATCTTATAAATGTAAATCTGCATGTTTGATGTTGAAATGTAACTGGGGACTTGCATACATTTCTTAGGCTCTACATGCAAGTTTTTCATGCCACTTCAATGGGGAACCAACTGTTTTTGATATGAACATGCTGCAGTCTTTTACAAATTGGATAGTTTGCCTTGACCGATCTGTGATTTTCAAAATAGAACTAGTTTCTTGTTTATAAATATGCTGGTACTGCTATAGCTGTTTGTGAAAGTAATGTTTGATCTACAGAAAATAAATTAGTGATTTAAAAATTTAATTTTACAAATCTTTGAATTGGAAGTAAATGATTTGAAGATTTTTCATGCTTGACAGACGATCTGCCATACTTTTATTTGATAACAATAAATTATGCATAACCCACCAGTATAGAACAACAGGTGAGTTTGACACAGCATTGGTACTTCATGTATTTGGGTGGGAGGGAAAGCATTGTCTTGGTGGGTAGAGTATCGTGTTTGAAAACCTAAGCTGTTTAGTTTGGGTTGGAGTGAATTATATTGTGTATCTGGGGCCACGAAAACAGTTTCTGCCTTTTAGATCCTTGTTCGTGTGCAATAGTTCATTATTCAATGGGATGGTGGGGGGGAGGGGGGGGGGGGGGGGGGGGCTTCCAGTTCACAGATTTATACAATTACTTTCAAACAGTTATAAGTGCAGCTCTATATTTATAAACAAATCATATCTTCTACCTTCCAGCTCCAAGATAATGGAAAGCAACTTTCTGGTGTACATAAAACCAAAGCATGTTCATATCATAAAACAAGGTGCCAAAAGAATATTAAAAATAGGTGTGTCCCCATTTGAAGTGGTATGAATAACTGGATGACAAATCATAAAAATGTATTCAAGTCCCCAGTTAGGTTTGCATATCAAACAAGCATATGTACTTTACTAAAGCCTTGTATCACTGTACAACACATTTCAAAGAAGTTTCATGTTGGCTTAAGACAGTAAACATCTGTTGGTTGTTCCTTGGTTCCAAAAATTTCCATATATAAAATGAAAATTGTGGTCACAAGTCAAAATTGGCAAATTCTGAAAACAACACAAAACTGAAACTTTGGAGACCACACTAGCATTGCAAAGAAACATCTATACACAATCAAAAATGAAGCTTCTCTACTCAGAAAAAAACATTGTGGAATTCCTATTTTCATTGAAAGATGAAACACTTGTTTACATTTCTAACTAACTTCCTCATTGCCAAAAAGAGAATTCATTTCAAACTAAATTTATTTTAATACTCATTTCCACTGCATTGCAAACCATCAATCCTAAAACAAATAAAGTAAAATGCTTTTCGGTGTACAGAAAATAAATTAGTCATTTAAATTTAGGTGTCCCCATTTGCGTCAAATACAAAACAAGTTTGTACTCTTCAAACTCAATGATTCTCAGCCTTCAGATATCTGTAATTGATTCTGTAGTAAAATATCTTGTGTGTTAAACATTAATTTCTTCAATATGCTTGATCTGACATGTCAAAATTCAATGCTATACATAAAACATGCCCTTCAATTAGGTCTTTTTTTGCATATTTTACTTCCAAACTTTAGGTCGCAATATCTGACACAGATCATGTGATCAAGTTCATTCAGCTATGCTGTCCCCCTCCCCCCCCCCCCCCCCCACCATCCCATTGAATAATGAACTATTGCACACGAACAAGGATCTAAAAGGCAGAAACTGTTTTCGTGGCCCCAGATACACAATATAATTCACTCCAACCCAAACTAAACAGCTTAGGTTTTCAAACACGATACTCTACCCACCAAGACAATGCTTTCCCTCCCACCCAAATACATGAAGTACCAATGCTGTGTCAAACTCACCTGTTGTTCTATACTGGTGGGTTATGCATAATTTATTGTTATCAAATAAAAGTATGGCAGATCGTCTGTCAAGCATGAAAAATCTTCAAATCATTTACTTCCAATTCAAAGATTTGTAAAATTAAATTTTTAAATCACTAATTTATTTTCTGTAGATCAAACATTACTTTCACAAACAGCTATAGCAGTACCAGCATATTTATAAACAAGAAACTAGGTCTATTTTGAAAATCACAGATCGGTCAAGGCAAACTATCCAATTTGTAAAAGACTGCAGCATGTTCATATCAAAAACAGTTGGTTCCCCATTGAAGTGGCATGAAAAACTTGCATGTAGAGCCTAAGAAATGTATACAAGTCCCCAGTTACATTTCAACATCAAACATGCAGATTTACATTTATAAGATTAGAATTGTGGTCACAAGTCAAAATTGATTAATTTTGATTATGGCACAAACTCAAAGCCCTGATGTCCCCACTTGCATTGCAACTAATCATATATGCACAATCAAAAAACGGAGCCTCGCCATTCACTCATCATATGCAATTCCTTTCCTATTTGCACTGTAAAATGAAAGATATGATCACATTTCAAACAAACTGCCTAATTGTCAAATAGAGAATTTATTTCAAACTTTCATATAATTTCCACTTCATCAGAAACCATCAATCTTAATAAAAAAAAGTTCAAGTAAAATTCCTTTCGGGCTATAGAAAATAAATTAGTGAAATAAATATTTAGGAATCTCCCATTTGCATCAAACACAAAACATGTTTGCACTCTTCGTTGTTGGAAGAGTACAAGCATGTTTTATATCTGATTCATTTATTTATTGGTGCATGAAGAGATTTTTATAGAATATTCCTCATAGAGAAGATTTTAGCACTCGAGTGATGCTATAATGGGACAAGAAACTCAATAATTTTGAGATACACAATAATAGCTTCCTCATAAATGTGGCAAAATGGTTTATTATGCCTACATTTACTTGAGAACTTACCATTAACTGGGGAACTATGAGAGGCGACACATTCAGTTCTGCTCTCTGTATCACGTCACATTATTATATGATATATCCTGATACACCAATTTGTCTGCATCACAACTTTCCAGTTCATTCCCTATGGCTTCATCTGAAAAAAATATTTTATAGCCTCAGTATATATTTAACAGAAAAAATGTCACTTAACAAAACAACTTATCAATTAAAACATAGATTACTGCCAATGGTCTATCAAATGCATTGTATAATGAGAGCAAGTTGTGCTTATTTCTACTGCACTAAACACCTTTGCACACATCTAGTGAATTAGAAGAGTAACCTAAAAATACAACATAAAGTGTCAATAATGTGTCTGAACTCACTTGGTTCTCTATAGTGGTAAGTTATTCATAATTTGTTGCAGTCAAATGAGGGATAATTATAATATCGAGTTTGATTGATTGTTTAAGCCTATCACTGCCCACTTTGCAGGGCTTTCAATGCAGGTATTGATTACTGGGCCCAATTTTACTACTAAAACAGAATTTGAACAAACTTCAATCTGCTGCTTCTAAGAAAACCCAAAACCCATAACTAAAAATCACAAGATTCTGAGAGGAGAATGAGAAAAAAAACATTTTTTTAAAGAATATTTCTCATACTGAACTAAGTTATACATCAGGCTCCTATAAGGAGCCCAAATATGAAAGCTTCTAAACCAGTGGTTTGGGGAAAGAAGATTTTTTTATTTATTGGTGTTTAAGGTCACATATTTATGCACAATGGCCAATCGTTCCACAACACAGAGATAAAATCAAGTTTAGTCAAATGTTTATACCCTATTTTAGAGGACTTGCATCCCAAGCATTGGTGACTCAGTCCTATTTTACTGGTAAAACTGAACTTGTTTACCATAGTAAACAAGCACTGTCTCACATCCCAGGTTTCCCATGGGGGCGGGAGAAGAAGATTCTACAACTGTTTTCCCATTTATTTATTTATTTATTTATTTATTTATTGGTGTTTAACGTCATTTGAGCAGCTAGGCTATATAATGACACAACACAGATATAAAATCAAAATTTGCCAATCATTTATGCATATGTTGCCCACTTGCTGGGGGATTGCACCTCAGCAGCTTTGGTTACCGGGTCCTATTTTACCAGTAAAGCAGAACTTGTTTACCTCAGTAAACAAGCACTGCTTCACTTCCCGGGGTTCCCACGGAGGTTTTTCCCCATTACCTACAATGTTAAATGAACTAGTCAATGACAGTGTAGCTCAACTTGAGTATGATAGGAATTAGTACTTGCTGTGACCAAGTCAACAATAGTGAATATGACAGGAATTAGTATTTGATGTGACCAAGTCAATAATAACAACAGAATTGCAAGGTGACTGCCATCTTGAATTTTGGACTGTAATCAAAAACACTCGTTCTCGACCCACATTGACAACAAAGGTACCTAAGAGGTTTCATGAAGATCAGATCATAAAAACGACCACTAGCACCGTGCAGTACTGACATGTGCACTAATTGCATATAAGTAGCACCAAATAAATCAAAGCTCTAATTTGCGGAATATATGCATGAGAAAAAAAACCCCATAATATATGTGATGTATTCCAAGTTACTAAACCCTCGTACAAAAATTTATCCATATCAGTCCTTTCATATAGGAGTTCTCTACAAAAAAACTGATTGCATCTAATTTTGGTACTAAGTGGCTGACAGTGGCCATTTTGAATATCAGACCGGACCCCACAACACAGGTTCCCATCACAAGGTGGCACTAAATGTACCCAAGGAGATCGGTTCACAAATACAGTCTCTAGCCTGAGCCATAATGGCATTTGCACTTACAGTGCTGAAAGTAACACTAAATAAATCAAAGTTAGTCTAATTTTCATAATTTATGCATAAGAAAAAAACTTGCATTATATGTGATGTATCCCATGGTACTAAACATTCATACAAGAAAATTATTCAAATTAGAACTTTCATATGGAAGTTCTAAGCAAAAATCTGATTGCACCTAATTTTGTACAAAATGGCTGCCAGTGGCCAATCTTGAATTTTGGACCAGACCCCAAAACACTCGTTCTCGTCCCACAGTGATAAAGGTACTCATGAAGTTTCATAAAGATCGGTTCATAAATACGGCCTCTTGCCTAAGCCGTATTGGCTTTTGCACTTACAGTGCTGAAAATAACACTAAATAAAACAAAGTTAGTCTAATTTGCATAATTTATGCACAAGAAAAAAAAACGTATTACATGTGATGTATCTCATGGTACTAAACATGCTTTCATATGGAAGTTCTGTATAAAAAACTGATTTTTGCATCATCAGTACAAAATGGTGGCTGGCAGCCATCTTGAATTTCGGAATGGACCCAAAAACACTCGTTCTCGTCCCACAGTGATAACAAAGGTACCCATGAAGTTTCGTAAAGATCGGTTCATAAATATGGCCTTTAGCCTGAGCCGTATCCAATTGTTGACAGTGTGACGGATGGACAGACAGACAGATGGATGGATGGACGGACAGCGGGCCATGACAATACCTCAAATTTGGCTTCGCCAAAGTTGAGCTAAAAACGATGACTCAGTCAGTCCTGGAAAAGTACCTTATGATAAAACCAATGGCAATTTTTTTTACAATTCCATTCTGTCAGCCCTAAGAAAGCTTCACACCATATAAAATTCTCAGTGGCATGTAGTTTTTTAGGAGATGGGGGGCAGTTAAAAAAAATGGTCAGCTCTGGAAGTTTCTGTGGGGCGACAGAAATTTTTTTTTTCACCATAAATTACGTACTTGTGACCTAATAAGCCCTCAGATTAAATTTGGTTCAAATCGACCTCTTGGTTTGGAAAATAGAAATTTTGGTATGATTTGGGCTCCCACAATGTGCCCAAATATGAAACCCGGGACTTGGCTTTAAGAAACTGCACTCTCAGCCACCCAAGAAATACTGTACACCAAGTATCAAATGATTTTGACTGGTGGATCTTGAACAAAAATTTTTTAAACGATATTTCTCATATTGAACCAAGATATATATCACTGTTGATTCGCGCAAACGATGTAACAAACTTCAAAGAGAAAGTCTTGCTCCACCCAAGGACTGCCTGGTAATGCACAAATGGCGTTTAAAAAAATGGGTGTGAATGTGCAATTAATTTGTTTGGACCAAACGACAATTGATGTCTTGTAAGGAAATACACATGACAGAGTCGTCCTATTGTATGATTAACATGTGCGTTTACGTTTCACAGACTGACACTTTCTGTCAGTGGATACCAACCTTGTTTCCGCTATTCATTAAACCAACCGACAACATTGTAACACAAATACATGTGACAGTGTTTTTATCATCCCGACGGGTTGGCCAAATGACTGGCTCCGATTCAGGTTTTCAATGGAAATGTATTTAAAGCACACGTGTACGTGGTGAATGGTATGTATCTTCGGGGATGGGTAATCCAAACGGAGAATGAATTACAAACACCCAATCCCTTAAACTCTAACAGTCAAATGTCTCATATGCGTGATCACACCTAAATTTATATAAACAAAGATGATTTTTATTAATTTTAATTAATAAATGTTATCGTCCAACACAACTTGACGAGTTACGAATCATTCAACGCAAGTGCTGAATGCAAGTGACAAATGCGACACTGCCGTCATATGCACGGGGCGGATACACTGATTGACAGCAATGGTTGGCCATTTGCGAAATTATTCAGGCGAACATTAAAACGACTGAACAAATTTGTTCCTAGTTTGAGG
This sequence comes from Pictodentalium vernedei, assembly GCA_031216915.1. Lineage (NCBI taxonomy): Eukaryota > Metazoa > Mollusca > Scaphopoda > Dentaliida > Dentaliidae > Pictodentalium > Pictodentalium vernedei. Next base: position 14,157 of record JAUFNR010000164.1, read on the forward strand.
CTTATCCCTCGAAAGTTTGGCAATAAAATCTCTACAAAAATATAACAAGAGTGTATTGCTGTCCTGTTTAAAAATTCTAATATTTCGTAGAGCTGTATAAAGGCGTTTTGCAACAGTACGCTTTGCAGGGACAGTGCTGGATTAGCATTCGCAAATGCTCCTTGTTTGAGAGCAAGCGACACCATCGATGGATGCGTTAGGGTATTGAGGAAATGGCGCGCGAGTCTTTAATGTGGGACAGGCGAACAGGCGTTGTTCATGCTTCGTTGAATTTATTTAATTTTTCGTGTTTAAATCACCGTTATGCAGTTGTAGCTTATTGAGACCGCAACCTAGGTCAAAACTCAAAAGTGAAGAATAGCCCATAATTTGTGTCCATGGGGCCGATTTTAAGCGGCTTCTAACCCAGACATTGATGACCCTGACTTATTTTACCAGTAAGGCAGAACCTATTTATCCCAGTAAACAAGATTGCTTCATTTCCCAGGGTTCCCATGGAGAGCTTCATTGAATGACATCTCAAGATTCGATATGCTATCTCAATTGGTCTTGTTTTATTTGTAATGAGAAATGAGGTTGATATTATTGGAGGTTGTAAAGGGATCTTCAGGGTAATGTTTGGGATACGTTTTAATAAACCTGGTGTTACTTATACTTTTTGTCTGATTCATTCTGATAACGACAGAATGAACTAACATGTCTCACTCACACTTGTTCTTCCAAGGATATTACAAATCGTTTTGGACAAGCTTTTCATGAACATTGATAGTGGCATTAACGAAAGTTCTATCATAAATTACAAAACTTAAGTCAAAACTACATACATGGTAGGTGCACGGTTATTTATTGTTTCTACAATGCTTTGATATTCAAATGTCAACACTTCCGCAATTAACACTAAGAACATATGTGTTTGAGTACGCCGGGATTGAGTAAGCTGGGGTCTACAAATGGAATATAGCGTGACCGGTATATTGAGGCAATATGAGTGTAATAACTTTAACAGGAGATCTACGCATTTCAGCCGGGATGTCCCCGGTTTCTGGCTCCCACTCTTTGGAGGTTGCTTAATTATGATTGTCCCCATTTGACACCCGACACATAAGCACATGCACACGCAAGTACAAACGCTGTTTGTTAAGGTTTTCAGACGTGGATTCGGCGGTTGTTTCGTATAAAACCCAATAAATGTGAACGATATTATTGAATTCAGTTATTAAGCAAACTATTTCAACGTTGTCCCCATTTTGAGGCTGGTCGTTTGAAATGTTGGCAATGAAATCTCCACAAAAATGTAATAATAGCGTAATGCTGTCCTGGATAGAAATGCCAATAATATTGTATTGAGCTGTGGGAGGGAGCTTTGAGGTACACGTTTCAACGAGGGCATCGCCGCTTTCGAATGTTCGAATTGTCCCCATTTGGAGGTTGTTTATATTGATTGTCCCCATTTGACACCCGACACGTGAGCACATGGACACACGCGCACCCATATTGTTTGTCAGGGTTTCAGACAGGGATTCAGATGTGGTATCGTGTAAATCATATAAATGTAAACGCTGTTAATCGCTACAATTATTAAGCAAAATATTTCAATTGTGTGCCCAATTTGCGGCTCATCGTTCCAATTTTTGTCCACAAAATATCTACATAAATATAAATAGAGAGTAATGCCGTCCCAGTTAGAAATGATGACAATTTCGTAGAGGTGTACCAAAACGTTCTAGAACAGTACCTTTTGCACCGACAATACTTCTATATTTATGACATCTCGAGATTTGATGTGACATCTCAATTCGTCTAGTTTTATTTCTCCATAAAATTATGTTGATATTATTAAAGTGTTGTTGCTGAAATTATGTTTTATGTTTGTGAAATTGGTTTAGTTCTGTGATCTGATCAGCAGACCTATGTTGTGATTCTATGGAGGAATTTAGAGGGTTATGTTTGCGTTAAGTTTTAATTAGCCTGGTTTTACTTTTATTTTTGTCGGATTCATTCTGAACTGAGTAAAAAGCTAACATGTGTCTCTCAAGCTTGCTCCTCGAATGTTATTACAAACCGTTTTGAAAAATGAGTTATATCAATGTTGATTGTGGCACAAACCAATTTTCTCCCTAAAGTTGCAACACTACATACAAGGAACGTGGTTATTTCTTTCTCGATGTATTGCTATTCAGAATGTCCGCAGATATAGCATTCAGAAAATTATGAATATGTGCATGTCCGCGGTTGTCACTTGACATTTAATAGGATGTACCGGCATGCCAGAGTTAACATTCAGAATCCTATGTTTCTGTGTATGTTCGCGCTTATCATTTGGAATATAATGCTTACTAGTAAACTTGGGGTAATATGGGCGTAATAAGAGTAACAGAAGGCTTACACATTTCACCCGGTGCGTCCACATCTTTCGACTGTCCCCGTTTGGATGTTGTTTATTATGATGGTCCAGATTTGCCACCCTCCATACGAGCACAAGCACACACGCACTATTTGTCAAAGGTTAATGAGAGGGTTTCTATGCTGTCTCATATAAAACCTTTTAAATATGAAAGGTATTTTTCGCTTCAATTATTAGGCTTAATACTGCAAATTTGTTCCTAGTTTGAGGCTTATCCCTCGAAATTCTGGCAATAAAATCTCTACAAAGATATAACAAGAGTGTATTGCTGTCCTGTTTAAAAACGCTGATATTTCGTAGAGCTGTATCAAGGCGTTTTGCAGCAGCACGCTTTGCACGGACAGTGCTGGATTAGCATTCGCAAATGCTCCTTGTTTGAGAGCAAGCGACACCATCGGTGGACGCGTTAAGTTATTGAGGAAATGGCGCGTGAAGCTTTAATGTGGGACAGGCGAACAAGCGTTGCCCATGCTTCGTTGAATTTATTTATTGTTTCGTGTTTAAGTCACTGTTATGCAGTTGTGTGTAATTGTGACCGCAACCTAGGTCAACAGAGTAAAGAATAGCCCATAATTTGTGTCCATGGTGCCGATTTTAAGCGGCTTCTAACCCAGACATTGATAGCCGCGTCTTATTTTACCAGAAAAGCAGAACCTATTTATCCCAGTAAACAAGATTGCTTCATTTCCCCGGGTTCCCATGGAGAGCTTCATTGAATGACATCTCTAGATTCGATATGTGATCTCAATTCGTCTTGCTTTATTTGTAATGAGAAATGAGGTTGATATTATTAAAGGTTGTAAAGGGATCTTCAGGGTAATGTTTGGGATAAGTTTTAGTAAACCTGGTGTTACTCATACTTTTTGGCTGATTCATTCTGATAACGACAGAATGAACTAACATGTCTCACTCACACTTGTTCTTCAAAGGGTATTACAAATCGTTTTGGACAAGCGTTTCATGAACATTGATAGTGGCATTAACGAAAGTTCTATCTAAAATTTCAAAACTTAAATCAAAAGTATATACATGGTAGGTGCACGGTTATTTATTGTTTCTACAATGCTTTGATATTTAAATGTCAACATTTCCGCAATTAACACTAAGAAAATATGTGTTTGAGTACGCCGGGATTGAGTACGCCGGGGTCCACAAATGGAATATAGCGTGGACCGGTATATTGAGGCATGTAAAACCATATAAATGTAAACGCTGTTAATTGCTACAATTATTAAGCAAGATATTTCAATTTTGTGCCCATTTTGTGGCTCATCGTTCCAATTTTTGTCCATAAAATCTCTACATAAATATAAATATAGAGTAATGCCTTCCCGGTTAGAAATGATGACAATTTTGTAGAGGTGTACCAAAACGTTCTAGAACAGTACCTTTTGCACCGACAATACTTCTATATTTATGACATCTCGAGATTTGATGTGAGATCTCTATTCGTCTAGTTTTCTTTCTCCTATTAAATTATGTTGGTATTATTAAAGTGTTATTGCTGAAGATATGTTTTATGTTTGTGAAATTGGTTTAGTTCTGTGATCTGTTCAGCAGACCTATGTTGTGATTCTATGGAGGAATTTGGAGGGTTATGTATGCATTAAGTTTTAATTAGCCTGGTGTTACTTTTAGTTTTGTGGGATTCATTCTGAGAACTGCATAATAAGCTAAGATGTGTCCCTCACACTCGTTCCTCCAAGGATCTTACAAACCGTTCCAACCAAGGTTCTCTCAAAAGTTGCAAAACTACATACAAGGAACGTTGTTACTTTTTCACAATGTTTTGCTATTCGGAATGTCCGCAGATAGCATTAAGAGCATTATGGATATGTGCGTGTCTGTTGTTGTCATTTGAAATATGAAAGGATGTACCGGCATGCCCGGATTTAACATTCAGAAGACTATGTTGTATGCGTATTCGCGCTTCACATTTGGAATATAATGCTTACTGGTAAATTTGGAGTAATATGGGCGTAATAAGTGTAAGAGAAGACTTACACATTTCACCCGGTGCGTCCACATTTACCGACTGTCCCCATTTGGATTATGTTTAATATGATGCCACTCCCCCCCCCCCCCCCCCCATGTTGCCCATTTTAAGCGGCTTCTAACCCAGTCATTGGTGACCGGGTCTTATTTTACCAGTAAGGCAGAACCTGTTTACTCCATCTCAATTCGTCTTCTTTTATTTGTAATGGGGAATGAGGTTGATATTATAAGAAGTTGTAGGTGGTTTTTCAGGGTTATGGTTGGGGTAATTTTTAATTAGCCTCGTGTTATTTATATTTCTTGTCTGATTCGTTCTGGTAACTGAAGAATGAAGTAAGATGGCCCAACGACACTTATTCTTTCAAGGGTGTTACAAAGCGTTTCGGACAAGCTTCTTATCAACGTTGAAAGTGGCTAAAACGAAAGGTCTATCCCAAATTGCAAAACTTAAATTAAAACTACATATATGGTAGTTCCGCGGCTATTTTATCAATACATTGCCATTCAAATTTCAACATGACGGTAGGTATAATATTCCGAAAACTGTGCATATGTGAACATCCGCGGTAATTATATCCGTCCGTGTGCCAGGTATCAAATGTGGGCAGTCATCACAAACAACCTCCAAAATGGACAGCCCAAAAATGGAGACACGCCAGTTGAAATATGCAGGTCTCCTGTTAAATATAGCCCATTCATATATTGTCTCAAAATATCGGTACCCACTATATTCCAGTTGATGACCGCGGTTGTACACATAGATATTATCTTCTGAATGTACACTTGCACACGTGCATACAAACACTTTTTCGAGAGGTTTTCGGACAAGGATTCGTCTGTTGTTTCGTATACCACCTTTACAAACGTGAACGCTGTTATTGCCTTCAGATATTAAGCAAAATATTTAAATTTTGTCCCCACTTTGGGGCTCGTAGTTCCATATTTTGGCCATTAAATCTCCACAAAAATGTAGCAAGAGTGTAATTCTGTGCTCGATAGAATCTCTGTCTCTGTTTGGCGGATCTTTATTATGACTGCCCCCGTTCGTCATTCGGCACACAGGCGCATGCATGCACGCACACCAACATAGTTTGACAATACAATCTCCACATAAATATAACTAGGGTGAAATGCTTTCCTGGCGAGACACCCTAGTAGTTTCCTAGAGGTGTGCCAAGGCGTTTTAGAACAGTACCTTTTGTACCGACAACACTATTATATTTATTACTTGTATAAAATGACCCACTGAGGCTTATTCATCTAAATGTATTACAAACCATTTTGAACAAGCTTTTCATCAATGTTAATTCGAGCATCAAAGAAAGTTCTATCTAAAATTGCAAAACACCAATAAAAACTACATACAAGGCAGGTTATTTTTTACTGTGCATTGCTATTCAGCATGCCCGCTGTTATTTATTTATTTATTTATTTATTGGTGTTTAACGTCACATATGTATGCACAATAGCTAATCGTGACACAACATGCCGATAATGTCAAGTTTAGTCAATCGTATATACCCCATGTTGCCTATTTTAGTGGACTTCCACCTCAAACATGGGTGATTGTGTCCTATTTTACCAGTAAAGCAGAATTTGTTTACCACAATAAACAAGCACCGTTACAATTCCCGGGGTTGCCACGGGGAATGCCCGCTGTTAACATTCCGAAAACTATGCACATGGGTAAGCCCGGGGTTGTCATTTAGAATAAAAGCTGCAATGGTATGGCCGCAGTTAACAATCCGAAAAAATATGTACATGTGTACGTCCGCGGTTAGCATTTGAAATATATTGCGAATCGGTTAGTATTCCACATGGGATCCGGGGTATTTATCTGTCTGCGTTTACCTTTCAGAATGTAACAATTGGCGTCCGTATTTTACATGAGAACTGGGGACGTCTATATTTGGTTATGTACATGTATGATACACGCGTGTAACACAGCTTATGAAATAATATCGGTTAAGCGGGGACAGTCGTTTTTTAAGCTAAATTTTGATTGTTTCCAACTATATAGCCCATCGCGGTTCCGAAAATCGTACTATAATTAACCGGGGACGTCCCCGTTTTAACCGGGGACGTCCCCGTAGTCGGGATGTCCCCGTTAGAAGGGTGTGTATTGATATGATTGTCCCCGTTTGACACCTCGGACAAGTGCACACACACACACACACACACACACACACACACACACACACACACACACACACACACACACACACACACACACACACACACACACACTAAACACACTAAACACACTAAACATCAAACATCAAACATCAAATACCACTATATTCTTGAAGCAAATGTCTGATTCATCCTCTTTGGAAACATGTTTTCAACAATTTCCATCTTTTTGCCAGAATGGGTGCCTGTGGGGATTAAAACAAAGGTTATGAAAGTGCACTTATGGGAACCTGCAGCATAAGCATAGCACTATAGAATCAATATTTGATGGTTTTAGGCATCTTACCAGTGTTGTGAGATATCACAGTAGCAGGTACTGGTCATTCTTTTGGAAAAAACACTGTTTTATGTTTTGTCAGTGCCATACCAATGACTCTATGTGCCTTTATTGAGAAAATGGAGGCTTTTCCTTTACAAAAATTGCAAAATATTTATCAAATACAATGTGAAATGTCTTCAGAAGCCAGACTGTGATTTAAAAACTATTACAGATGGGAAAGTTCATATCACAGTAGGTTTGTTTTGGGTCAATATCAATTAAATTCTAAATTATATCACAGATTTTGATGAAAAGGGGCATACCGGGGGGTCCTATTCAGGGCAAAATTTTACTACATCAGATGGTGGAATAAAATTTGACATCAGTTGTTAGGATAAACTGGTAGAGTCCTTTCATATTGGTGAAATATATAGCTGCATCCCCAATTTTGGAAACAAAATTGACATCCATATTGTTCCATGGGGGTTGGGACACTGTTTTGCTTGCAGTATTGTTGAATGAGACATATTTTTTCTAAAAATACTTTGTGCTGATGCCGATGTTTCATTTTGGGACCAGGATAATTTTTTAAAGAAAGCTGTAAATTCTCATCCTTTTCAGTTAATTTATAAAGTAACAGGATAGAAAAATCTTTTGGATGCAATACCAGTTTTCAAGCCCACTTGACAAAGTTTGGACACTTTTCCTTAAAAGAGCAAATTTTCCATGTTTTTGAATCGGCCAAAGCCAAAAGTTGGATTCTAATGCAGAAATGACTCTTTTATCTCATGGGAGTGGTAAAATGTCTCTTTGGTGGGGTTGGAGATGATTATAGGAATCGCAGGACTAAATATTGAAATTAGAGTGAACTGCCTTAAAATGTTGCACTCGGAAATGATGCAATCTCTAAAAATAAACAGCCTTGGGAAAATCCATTGTTTCAATAAAAGTTTGAAACATTCTTTTGACATCTTGCATTATTGTTGAATATTCCTAATAAAAAAAGAGGGTGATTTGATTACTATTGGACCTAAAAAATACAATTTACTTTTTGTGTGTTTTTGTAAGGAATTCCCTGAAAAATATGTCCATGTGACCGGTACTTCCTTTTGTGTCAGTTTTTCTCTCTTATTTGTTGCATGACCCCCTGTTTTCAGATCAGAAAAAGTTGTCTGAAGGGCTATACTTGACAAGAGATATTTGAATGCCAAAATTAAAGTGATGCGATCATATTTTTTGCCGCCTGAATGTTATAATGGTCGCCTAATGGAAAATGTTTAGTTCTGTGATACCTTATGGTAAAGTCATGATACGCAGCAGAAAAGATTTTTCCGGCAGCTACTATGTTCTGGCAGCCCCGATTCACAACAGCCACTAGCAGGCCTGGTTCTGCAACAATATTTATCATCAATGAACAGCAGGTGGTCGAGCAGTTCCCTTATGTTCCCTTATCATGACCATGTGCATGTAGTGTAATTTGTATCAGATTCTTGGTCGTGTTTGCAATCAGATTGCTATGAGCCCGTCAGGGTGAGGTGTGATCAGATTGTAAACACAACCGCGAATCTGATACAAATTACAAGTCCTGCCACAAGCAGGAAATTCCTCATGGCCAAAAGCATGACTTGTAATCTGATACAAATTACAAGTCATGCATTTGACCATGAGGAATTTTCTTTAAAAATCTTCTTCGGATCCAGCAGATGAATGCTTTTCATATTTTTTATGCAGCATCCTTAGTGGGGTAAGATTCAAGTTTGTTCAAGCTATGTCCCTAGGTCGATATTTGTGCTCACTGTGGGAGCCCGAATTGTAACTTAGTTCAAAATGAGGAATTTTCTTTAAAAATTTTCTTTTTCAGATCCAGCAGTCGGAATGTTTTGATATTTGGCGTGCAGCATCCTTTGGGGAGTGAGATTCAAGTTTGGTAAAGGCAAGCCCCTGGGTTCATATATGGGCTTCCTGTGGGAGTCCGAATTATAACATAGTTCAATATGAGGAATATTCTTTAAAAATCTTTTTTTTTTTTAGATCCAGGGGTCAGAATCTTTGGATATTTGGTATAAGCTTTTCCTTAGGAGGAGCAGATGCAACTTGTTGAAATCAATTCTCTGGGTTGATATTTAGGCACCTCACTGGGGCCTCTTGTTTAATTATGCATTGTTGCTGTCAAGAGGAAGCTTTCATTCAATGTTGGACCAGTCAGCTGAACCAAGATGGCCACCAGTGGCCAATTCATTATGGCTTCCATGGTGGCCATCTTGAATTTGGTTTCCATCCAATAACTAATAAATACTGACATGAATCAGTTTCATTCTTTGGTAATGAACTAGAGGGAGCTTCCTTTCGATTTTAGATCAGATAACCAATTCAGTATGGCTGCCATGGTTTCTGTCTAATAACTTATGAATGCCGATTCAAATCAATTTTATTTTTTTGTGATGCATTGTTGGTGTCTAGAGAAAGCTTCCCTTCGATTTTGGTTATGCTCCCGAGAGACTTACCTACCCTTTTACAACACTACTCGGAAGAAGAGGGGGGGGGGGGGGGGAATGTGCCACACTTCACCTTGCTGTTGTTATTCGGATACATACAATGACACTCTTTTGAGGTTAACAAACCAATCATTCTGACTGTACAATAAAATTAACTCCACTCTATGCTTTGTTGAACATACTGCTCCTTTTGGTTGTGACTATCTGACATTGGCTCTCACAATCGACCTATTGTGTGCTTAACTAATTGGCAAGTCTTACTTGTGTATGCACAAGCAATTAATTGCCTGCACCAGATCAGACTTGCATGGGCAAAACAAAAGAACTATGAGTATCTGTGAATAGAGCTGTGTGGCGTTGAAATTTCATGTTCAGTGTCTGTGTTTTCAAGGCAAATGTTTTTGTTTGGTACGAATGTTCACAGAAATTATGAAATGGCCTTTGGACGGTGACAGTGGTAAACATTTATCAATCTACTGCAGTTCCACTAGCTTTACAACAGCAGTTGGAACAATATTATGTCCATAACTATGTCCATGCTGGTGGATTATTATTTCTTCATTCTACTCCTACTCTTAGTGTCCGCACTGAGTCAATTGTGAGTGTACGTACACTATAGTTACTATTTTCCAGGACACTTTGAACATAACATGGATATTAAAGAATATTGTTTAGCCATTAAAAATTATTTGAACTACAACTTATTAATATAAACGTAAATTAGAATCTAAAAAATGTGCCAAATACTTTTTCCTATACAGAATAAGACACTTCTTGTCATGTAAAAAAAATTCTGCAAATGAAATTATGTGATTATGACTCGCCTTTTGAGGTTATATCATCAATTATAAACCCATGAGGGTACGGGAGTGAATACCATAAAACTTTACAATTGTATTTCAGAGAATTGTATTTTCTTCCTATTAATATGGCTGACTAAAATTAACCATTAGCATTTCAAAAGAAATGGAAGCTTGCCAACTGGCAAATTGCCATATCCTTTAAAATGCAAATGATCCGTTCCAACTCATTTCAAGTCATAATTAGAAAATGCAATTCTAGAAAATACAATTGTAAAACTTCTATAGCATTAGCCTCTGGTTGGCCTTGATGGACCTTTTAGCTGATTCAAGTAGTTTCATCCTTTTTTCAACTTTCATTCTTCTTAATCTTCTTTATGTAAGAGTTGACACTATGAAGAAAAAAATATGATACTGTAAAATACAGATATGAAATACAACTTCTAAGGCCTAAATTATCTGTATTTTAGGTGACCTGCCCCTTGTCCAAATCTTTTGACAGTTTTAATTTTAATGGTTTTGAATATTTTCTTTTTTATCTCTGTTCACACAACAAAAGAAACTGACCCACAATTGGTAAAAAACATACTCAGCTATTGAAGTCTATGCACCTTAAAAACGGCTGATTTATGATTCCAGTTTCTTGTAAGCTCAATCAGTTTTAACATGGCAACTTTACAAATTAAATTGAAGAATGTTCAAGTGTGAAACAAAATCAGTTTATATGAAATTCAGTCGAGTGCAAAGTGCGAGAGCAACAATTCATTTCAGGGTTCCAATGTACAATTGTTGGTATCACCTGGAAAGAATGATATACCCAGGGTTTCGCAAATTAAGAGAATGGTCATTTTGTTCCCGTGACGTTCTCACAAATGCTTATGGAGACCCATTTACCATTCCTGCAAAAATATAAGCATTTTTTTCATCAGATAAAATTTAATAAAATTAGATTAATTTTATAGCTGAAATGATTAAAGGGTTTTCTTAATCGATTAATTGCATGGATTAACTTTGCTTAACCGATTGTTCACTTGCCCTAGTAGTTAGCTGAATAATTGCCGTACCATTGATGATTTATATAATTAAAACTTTACTCAACGTAATGGACAAAACCGGCCAGTGCCATATATAAAAATGTCCATTCAAATTTTATTATGTTTTCAATTTTTGTCTCAAAACATAGCTTATAACCCCTCATTGGAACGAGCTTGTTGAGCTTGTTCCAATGAGGGGTCATAAGATATGTTTTTTGAGACAAACATTGAAAATCTTTAGTAATTCTAGAATTTCTTATGCAAGTATTGTCTGCTACCCACATTCGGTAAAGGGTTGAGAGTGACAATTTCCAGCTACTGATACAGTATAATGATCATGCAAGTGAACAAGTATGTTATCACGTAACTGGCATGCATTACTTAATCTCATATAATTGATGTGAATCAGTGTGACAATGTTTGCCTGTTTTGGACAAGTTTTTTTCCTTTGTTAACCCATATAATGCTGTAGTTCAAAAGTAACAGGTAACCGATCAATTACGTTTTTTTTCCATTGATCTAGACATTGATCATTGGTTAGTCGATTAATCAGTTTACAATATCAGCCATTTTTAATTTCTATAAACATGATTACTGCAATATCCTTTGATGTGGTGGTTGAACAATCAGACAATCTATGTATTTGAAGATAAATAAGAATAATTCATGTGATTAAGACACATGTTGGAAATGGTTTCTTGCAAAAAATAAATGGGTTCTGCAAAAAATATTTGTGGAACCCAAAAATGGGTCCCGCAAAAACTAAATTTGCGAAATCCTGTATACCTGGATAAATTGCAGTAAATAGACAAGTGTTTTTATGACCTTACATCAGATTGTAACAACATTTTTCTAGGCGAGTTCGGGAGATATAGTGAAACAGCAGAATTCACTATGTGTAAGAAATGTTCTCATACTGGATTGTCTTTATTTTTATTTATTTTGGGGGTTTAACAACACTTTTGACAGCCAGGGCACCATTGGTCAGGCATTCTTATGTGTAGAGGAAGCAGGATTACCCGGAGAGAACCACGGAGCGACGGCTACCTACTGCCAGACTCCCCAAAGTAGCAGAGTTGGCATTGGTTGAAGACACGTACAGTATCGATATGCATTATGCCTTAGTACAAAGCACCATCGTATCCTCATATCCCGACATGCACTATAGGGTGAAGTGTCTTGCCCGATGACACAACAATGGTTGGTATCGAACTGTGGACCTTTTGGTTTGAAGTCCAATACCATAACCACTGAGCCACCATGCTTCTTTTGTTTACAGATAAAATTAAGCCAGTGTACAGTGGTAAATGAATTAGAATATTAATTAATAAAGTTGTTTTCCCTCTGTGTACATTGTTTACAACTATAGGTACAAGGAAGCCATTTGAAAGGGTAAACAGAGACTGAGAGAAAATATATGTAAGAAAAGGAAACATCCCTGTCTCAGTTTTTACATGGCTGTCTCCTGAAACATGGGTTTATTTTTTTCGTGAAAGTACTTCCATATCTTTTTAGTTACCCAAATACTGAACAAAACAGAACTTTTCATTCAAGTACATGTATATCTATTCTTTCCCATACTTTCAGCTGCCTGCTCATTTTTGATAGAAATGAGGTGGCTGCCCAGGTGATTCCTAGGCAAACAAGCAAGAGGGTTCCCCAGAATTCATATGCAATGTATGAAAACCTTTTTTAACAGAGATTATTTTCAATATAATGCTTCATTATAAAGTATGAGAAAATTTCTGAAAATCATTCTAAAATTATTTTAACAATCACAATAGGTACATGTAAGGTTAAAAATGTAAAAGTATGTACAAAGAAGATCAGAATAAGGCTACAAGACTGCCATGATGTACAGGCAAAAATCCACATGTGGGCAGTATTGTCCACATGCAATTCAAAGACAATCTACAATGAGTTACAGCAAATATTCAGTTGATGAATTGCTAAGTTTTACCAGGCAGACTACCGACTAGTGTAGGCTAGCCGACTTGTACCTTATTTAATACATATCTTGCAGTATGGGAAAAGTTTTAGTAAAAAACGTGGAACACTGATGTTCTTGTGTAGGCCAGTTTTCCAATCTTAACCCCAGCCTCATAATATATGGGTATGAGCAGATTCTGGCAAAAGTCCAAATGCTTTTAATGTTAATTCTGTTGTAAGTAAATTTGGATTTGAACTGCTACAATCTCTTCCATTTTTCCTTGTATTTACTGGGTGTGATTCCACTTTATTCTTTTTTTAGCAAAGAGAAAAAGACATTTTAAAGAGCTCGGGGAAATCCTACCAGGTCATAACTGAGACATTCGTATCAATCGATTTGAATACATCCTTTAAATTGTGTGCTCAGTCTGAGAAGTTCATGGCTTTCAGGAAATTTGTTGTTTCTGTATATAACAAGAGCAGTCCGGCATCTTAAGTGAACAGTGCGAGGCAGGAACTGTTCAGCATGCCTTGTTATGCCCTCAACTTGAAAAGTCGAAGGGGTTTCTAGTGGAGATCTCTGTCTGTCTGTTTGTCCATCCTTCTGTCCATCCATCCATCCTTCTGTTTGTCTGTCCATACCAACATTTTCCCTTGCATCTCAGCCACTGCTACTCCAATTTGAATAAAATTTGGTGATATTATAGAACATCATTGGGAAACAACACCGGCATAGCTTAAATTTCTTCCACCCATTTTTTCCAGAGTTATGGTCCCTTTTCAGCTACAGCTACTCCATTTTTGAATTGTATTTGGTACAATGATAGTGTAACATGGAAATAATACTTGCCTAGCGTGAGTTTCTTCCACCCATTTTATCCAGAGTTATGGCCCTTTTTTACTTGAAAATTTGAAATTCTCCTCCGTACAAACATTTTGCCTTGTCTCTCAACCACTGCTACTCTGATTTGAATAATATTTGGTGTGGTTGAAGAGCATCATGTGGTTAAAATACCTGTGTAGGGTGAATTTCTTCCACACATTTTCTCCAGAGTTATGGCTCTTTTTTGACTTGGAACATTCAAAATTCTCTTCTGCCTGAAGGTTTTCCCTTGTAGCTCAGCTTCAGCTGCTCCGTTTTGAATGGTATTTGGTACACTGATAGAGCACAGGGATGGCACCAGGGATTTCTTGACGGGGGGGGGGGGGGGGGGGGGGGGTTCTGACCTCTCTGACAGGGGACTATAATATTTGACCTCCAAAACGAAGGAAAATGAGTGAAAATTTATAAATTGGAGAACCAAAATAGAAGCAAATTGAGTATGTTTGTTGATTATTTAACGTAAACATTTTATAAGGTCGGGAAATATTTCATCTATAAAGCCGGTTTGACGAACAACATTAAGGAATTTCGTGACACTATTCTCTATCAAAGTTCCAGTGCTTCATGGGTTCAAGTCCATTCTGCGACACTGGAATATTGACAGAGAATAGTGATTCTTGCGAGTTTCATTGATGTCGTTCGTCAAACTGGTTTTATAGATTAAAACAATAATATCCCGACATTCCAGGGAAATAAAATAAAATAAATCTTACCGCCTTACTGACTGGTCACGATAACTGATGATTAGGTGTGGAAGTAATGGAACGCCAGTTGAATAACAACTGTCATAATGCCTTACAAAGAAGTACCATATACCTCGTTCTTGGTCAACACAAGATGAGATATCTACATTCGATAGTCAGAAATTTCTCGTGAAGTCGGGTTTACGAGACTCTCCGACATACTGACTAAAAATATCTGATGGGGGTGGGTGGGGGTGGGGTGAGGTTTGGTGGTGGGATGGGTGAGTGTAGCCCCCCCCCCCCCCCTCTCACCCCCCTCTCCCCCACCCCCACCTCCTAGTACCACCACTGATAGAGCAGTATGTGGGGAATGATACCTGCATAGCGGGAGTTTTGCGCCAGTGTTATGGCAGTTGGGGGCATTAGCAGTGCTTGTGATGCTGGCCTCTTTTTATTCTTTGGAAAGTTTATATCAAACTCATGTTTCATTACTCCAGTACCCCCATGGAAAACCTGGAATTAAACCAGTGCTTGTTTACTATGATAAACAAACTCTTGTTTTACTGGTAAAATAGGACCCGTTACCAATGCTTGGTGCATAAGTCCTCTAAAGTGGACATATAATGATTTACTGAACTTCACTTAAACTCCATGAAGCGGTCAGGTTAAGCTACAGTGCTGAAGTATGTGACCTTAAACACCAATAAATAGATAAATATTACTCCAGCATCCTGTTAAAGCGAGCTGCATATGGAGTTGAATTTGGTATACCGATGACAACCTCACTTCTGATATTCAGCAACCACATACATGGTGATGGATTCTTGTTGAGAAATATTCTTCTCTTTGGACAGCTCTTAATTACTACAGCATGTCAACTTTGTTTTCAAATGTCCATGTAAATCTGACATTATGCAATGAATATAATATTTGTGAAATTGTGACCTGTGAGGATAGCCCTTCTGTAACACTTTCAGACAGTGTATTCCCATATTTTGCAATGTATGTATGTTTAACTACATTTTGACAATATATCTTTGGCCAAATGTTTTTTTTTATTCTCAACCCGTAGCGAACACCTTATCAAACCTGAAAATAATTTACATTACGCTTCCAGACAAAATGTCAGACACCAAATGAATCATGTCTGTCATTTGAAAATGATATCTGACATATTACAAAATGGAGTTTGAGTATTCGAAATAATGTGTTTTTGTGTACATGCTCCTTCATCTTAAAACTGCTCAAAGTTCATCCAACATACATTGTTTGGCAGGGCTCAATGAACCCTGCCAAATAAGGTATGATTGGTTTCATTCTGAATTGGAACTAAATTACCCTTCAGACATAATTTAGATACATGTATGGCTATATCAAATTTTATTCCTTTACACGCTGTTAATACTGATGAGTTGTACAGTCACTTTCTTCAAACTTCCCAGGACCAGAAATCACAATACTCTTTAATTTTAGGCTTCCTAGTTATGTACATGATTTCCAGCATGCATGATGTTCTGATCACCGAACTTCATTGATAATTTTGGAATCAGACATTTTGACTGATGAATTTAAACCACAGTCAAACATTGGCCTTTTTGTACCCAACATTGTCCTTGTCTGACCACTTATTTACTGGTATGTACCTTATGTTCATTATATGGCTCCGAGGACAGTGTAATTTAATCTTCTTGAAATTCTAGAGTTACTATTTGTGATACTCATTCTGACCAGCGTGAAAATTGTTTCTTCTCCAAAAATATATGACGTTTTGTATTTGGAGCATAAGATAAGACTCAGTTTGTATAGTTTCACAGCATAACTTCTCAACTAGCTGCACATTCTTCCGACAAATATCATTTTTGTGCTACCATGAATGATAACTCTGTACTTCAATACCGAGGGTCAATTATGAATTCTGGTCGTCCTAGAAAAATGCTCAAAAGGTATAAATTACGGACCACAATCAGTGTTTCGTCAGGCTAATTGTTTTCTAAATATTGTACATAGTAGTACAATTTATGTGAAAATGACACTTGTCTGACCTGCCGTGATCCTGTCTCATTTTGTAACTAATGCATCAGACGCTGTTCTCATATTAAAGCATCCAAATTTTTTAGTTATGAGACTGAGAATGACAAAATGATTTTGACGAAGTTGGGGAAGATTTCAAAAATTTAGTCTCTAATTTCACTTTACAGGGTCTGAAATTAATGTGATTCACAGAATCGAGTAATTAAGCTACGGTATCCAAATTTTCCACCCTTTTCACCTGTGTGTGTGGCACACCCCCTATCGGCGACCATGCAGGTTCAACCTGAATGACTTACATGAAATAAAATAACCAACTTTGATATTTGTCTGGGAGGTCAAATGGAAACTTACTGAAATAGGTTCTAGAATATTTTTTTAAATAATGAATAATGAAAACAAACTTTCAAATTGACAGTTACTAATGACAAGAAATAAAATGAAGTAATGGAACATTTGAAATTCCGATGCTGAAAGCAGACATATTTGAGCAAATGCCCAATAAGGCAATCAGAACCATAATTGAGATTTCATGCACATGTTGATCAGACTGAACTCATTTTCTAAAGGCCTGATCAAATAACAGAATTATTCACTGTTTTGACAGTGGTACCAGGTTGACATGAACAGAACACAACTCCTATGTAGTAAAAAAAACACACATTCTCCGTGGGAACCCCAGGAAATGAAGCAATGCTTGTTTACTGTGGTAAACAAGCTCTTTGCAGAATGTATAATTACTGAACTGCTCTAAATGCAAAAGATAAAATAAACATTTTGACAAAACACCCCTGGTAACTGGAAAAATAGACATAACCAATGGCCTTCATTTTGATGTGTGATCAATTCTGAACTACCAGACAAGCAAATGTCTTTAAAAATGTACTATTTCTTCTACCTCCCAATCTGCTAGCAATAGTACATTACATAAAATCCTTAAAGATAAAAATTCAGGGGCCCACAAAGTTGTTCACAAGGGCTAATAATGGGCCTTTTTCCCAATGAGAATTAGGTGGTATTTTTCCAATTTCAAACCTAAACTTCCCAATCTGTATCACTTGAATGCGAACTGTGATTGATTACTTCTTTCTGCACATGTCAACGCATTTTAGTATCTTAGCAGTTTCTTTATTCAAAATATATGAACATCTATTTTTTTGAACAAGTTTTGAAGACTCCTTTGATCTTTAATCATCAGAATATTATGTTTTATGTAAGCAAAGATACTTCCCAAACTGGGTTTTTTCGACAATGAATTTTCCAATTGGAAGGGAACAGAGAACCCTTTCCCAAATTAGGTGTGCAGACACCTGAAATTAAGGGGGTGGAGGGTGTCTGGTTGTCCAACTGCATCTGCCCTTGCTTTTTAGCTCAACTTTGGCGAAGCCAAATTTGAGCTTATGCCATGGCCCGCCGTCCGTCTGTCCATCAACAATTGGATACGGCTCGGGCTAGGGGCCATATTTATGAACCGATCTTTATGAAACTTCTTGGGTACCTTTGTTATGACCGTGGGACGAGAACGAGTGTTTTGGGTGCAGTCCGAAATTCAAGATGGCTGCCAGCCTCCATTTTGTACCGACGATGCAGAAATCTGTTTTTTGTACAGAACTTCCATATGAAAGCTCTGATTTGAATAATTTTTTGTATGAATGTTTAGTACCGTGGGATACATCACATATAATACAGGTTTTTTTCTCGTGCGTAAATTATGCAAATTAGACTAACTTTGATGTTTTTTGGTGTTACTTTCAGCACTGTAAGTGCAAATGCCAATACGGCTTGGGCTAGAGGCTGTATTTATGAACCGATCTTTACGAAACTCCTTGGGTACCTTTGTTATCACCGTGGGAAGAGAACGAGTGTTTTGGGGTTCGGTCCGAAATTCAAGATGGCCGATGGCAGCCATTTTGTACAAAATTTGGTGCAATCAGATTTTTGCAAAAATCTTCCATATGAAAGTGCTGATTTGAATAATTTTTTGTGTGAATGTTTAGTACCATGGGATACATCACATATAATACGGGTTTTTCTCTCGTGCAGAAATTATGCAAATTAGATGAACTTTGATTTTTTCAGTGCTACTTATACACTGTAAGTGCACATGTCAATACGGCTCGGGCTAGAGGCTGTATTTATGAACCGATCTTCACAAAACTTCTTGGGTACCTTTGTTATCACCTTGGGACGAGAACGAGTGTTTCTGGGTGCGGTCTAAAATTGAAGATGGCTGCCAGTGGCCATTTTGTACCGAAATAAGGTCTAATCAGTTTTTTGTACACAACTTCTAAACGGCTCAGACTCTATAGAGGACATATTTATGAACCAATCTTTACAAAACTTCTTGGGTACCTTTGTTATCACCGTGGGATGAGAGCGAGTGTTTTTGGGTGTGGTCCAAAATTCAAGATGGCCACCAGCAGCCATTTTGTACCAAAATTAGTGCAATCTAGTCTTTTGTACAGAACTTATGTATGAAAGTTCTGATTTGAATAAATTTTTGTAAGCATGTTTCTGGGTGCGGTCCAAAATTCAAGATGGCTGCCAGTGGCCATTTTGTACCGAAATTAGGTCCAATCAGTTTTTTGTCACAACTTCTACACGGCTCATATTTGTGAACTGATCTTCACGAAACTTCTTGGGTACCTTTGTATTCATCTTGGGACAGGAATGAGTGTGTTTTGGGGTGCCTTTGTTATCACTGTGCTATGAGAACAAATATTTTGGGGTTCAGTCAGACCCACTCTGGGACTCAAAGATTTCTTTTCTAGTTTAGCATCTGACTGTCACCCACCTTAACAATACTTTACTTATACATTTGTTACAGGCAACGATCAGTATTTATGTACAGACCGTTGCAATACTTTATATGTACCTTTGTTATCAGGTCATTACCTAGATGTTTGTCATTGCTGTGTCACATACTATACATGTACATGTCTTTGTCTTGACAAGTTGAGCTACAGTGTCATTGACACTTTCATTAATTTTATTTTGGTCATGGTGATGAAGACACTGTATTATCCTTTGCAAGAAACATCCAAGCTGACAAAAACACAAAATTTATATAATCCTTCCATTGTTTCTTAAGATTGAGAACCCACAATTTAAAAAAGGTGAGAGGATCATGTGCTATGTGTCTGCCATCTCCCATCCCCTTCACCATTTCATGATTCTGTAGCCCCTGTATCTAGGGCAAATCAGTGTTTTTAAACACAATAAATTAACATTATTCAGGCTGCAAAGGATTATAAACTTGTGCCTTCCCCTTTCAAAAAGATTACTGCATTGTCCAGTATGATTACCGTGGATTGATCGTAATCCTCATGTGGACAGTGATGTCCATGCATGCATTGACCAGGTAATAAAAGTCATCAACAGCAAAAATTTTATTAATGAAGCACCAGGTTGTTCCCGGTGCTTCATTAATTAAATTTTTGATGATTATTCCTATAATTAGTGTTTGAAGTCTATTATTGCATCCATGGAAATATTGCCCACCTGTGGAAAATGGCCTCTCCACTGTGGCCGAACTGTAATTAAACCCCTGCAGCTCTTTGCAGTTTTTACTAGCAGAAAAATAGAAATATGAGCTGTGTCAAGATTCTTGAAACACTAGCTCTACGGAAATTTGCCCAGATAATTATGTAACAGATCGAGTGGCTGTCTGCCCATCTGTCGACCAGGTTCTAATATTTAGTAGCCCCAAAAGATGAAATGTGACTTGGCATCATGATGAGGACTTGAAATGCTTTTGAAGCCAATAGTTGTGGTTAAGTTTAACAGAAAATTTAATGAAGGGAAATAGATGTAAATTACAGTATCAATAAAAATACAGCACAAGCTAGGCACTGTCCCCACGTGATTAGTTTGAGTCAATTCTTTTACCTAAATAATCAAGTGACCATTCTTAGGATGTTTTCTTGTCAAAGAAAATACACAATTTCTATAACCAAGATGCTGCCTTATTGGCAATACAACTATTGCCCAGAAGACAACATGGGAGATGGAAGTTTAGATTGAAAGATCTGTTCGTTTAAAGGTCATGCTGTCTTTCACTTCCAAATTTCAGTTTCAATTTTTTTCTGCTTTTGATGCCAAAAGACGCTTGTTTAACTCATTAACCTGCTGATTCAATTCAAAACTTGACTAGATTTGATGAAAATTACATGAAAATTGTGATTCAAGAAATCACTGGTCAGAAACTCGAGGGGGGGGGGGGGGGTTGGGGGAGGGGGATTTTTGTTGAATGTCCCCAAATTTTACATATGATAGTGGGACAGAATATCCATCAGTAGCAAGCAAGGAGTTACAGAATTCAAATTCAAATACAGAATTCAAATTCAAATTCAAATACAGAATTCAATTTTAAAAGAGTTCACTATGATATATGTAGCACAATTATGCTATGGACTTCATATGAATACATATATGAATATACAACAGGACTTTCGGCATTTATGGGGGGTGGCGGTATAAAGGAGCCAAGTTGTCGGTCGGCCTGTTGTCAGTCTGTTGCACGTGTAAACTTGTGGAGCAAACCACTTCCACAGTTTTAGTCACATTTTCATGAAACTTCACAAATATGATCAACTTGATGAGGGGAAGTGTGTGATATCATTTTTTTTCCAGATTGGATTCAAGATGGCCGACTGGCAGCCATATTAGTACTGAAATGGTTGACCAAATAATGGTTTGAAAGTTACGTACCTAACCAATTTAAAAAAAACGTCGAAACGTTTATCCGAAATATCGATAGTGATCACCATTCCACTTTTAAAACGTTGCTGCTTCTCCTTTGAGAAAGAAACACCTCGAAGCCGCGTTGTATATATAGAGAAATAATTAACTTTGGCTTCAAAACTTCGTTAATGATCAGCAATTCCGTGAGTACTGAGTAACTGCAGAAACTATTCCGTAGTATGTATATGAACGAGCGTTGTCGACAACATTCGTTTGTATACACACCATTCGTTTGTATACAAACTACAGAATAGTTTCTGAGAAAGCT
Source organism: Pictodentalium vernedei (assembly GCA_031216915.1). Lineage (NCBI taxonomy): Eukaryota > Metazoa > Mollusca > Scaphopoda > Dentaliida > Dentaliidae > Pictodentalium > Pictodentalium vernedei. The sequence continues at coordinate 35,871 of JAUFNR010000164.1, forward strand.
GCTCTCTAATTCCTATAGTTTTATTCCCATATTCGGTGAAATAATGGCTATGGATATTATCCAGTTATAGCTCTCGGTTAGTTGTGAAAATGAACCAACCGTTTCAGCCCTCGGCTATATTGGATTTTGCAAAATACTTGCAGACTGAACTACTAATATCGTTTTTGCTGCATTTTCATGAAACTCAATATAAATGATCGACACAATGAGGAGCAGTGCGTGACATAATATTTTTCCGATTCAAATTCAAGATGGCCAACTGGTGGCCATATTGGACTTTTTTACTTTGAAAAAATGCCCCTTTTCAGTCACCTGCACTAGGTGGTATGCCACGGTGGGGGAATACTGGGTGACAGAACATCTCTAGTTTATTGGAAACTTGGTTTGTAGTTCCGCTGAACTCCATTAATGTACCGGAGAATGCCTGCTAAAGTGGTAATAATGTCGGGTATTAAAATTAAGGTCTGCAATTTTTAATGCTCATTCACAGTATAATATCTGAAAATAATTGGGTTAGACTGAGATATGCACATTTGCATAAATACATGTTAAAAAGAACTGAAAACACAATGATAATAGAAACAAAGGGTACTTACTATTATACACTAAAAAGTCAGGTTCAAGAATTTTTGCATCCTCCGATGCATAATAAAGCTCTGAAAATCCTTACCCATCTAACACAGAATTTTGTAACAATGTGTTATTGACGTTTAACACATTTGTTGCCACTTTGAGTTATCTCTTAGTTCCCAGTGTACCGGTTTCTGCTACTACGAGTATACTCGTTACTATAGTTTAAATTTATGTGAGTATAATCAACCTGGCTGTGAAAAGAAATGAGGGAATGTATCGCTGGTGCACAGACAGAAATAAATGTGGAAGATATGTAGAGCTGATTCTCTAAGACCGACAATTAGGCTGGCAAATCTGCAATTTGGATGACTATATTTGGTATTTTAAAAAAAAAATTATTAGGGTTTAACAACACATTAACAGCCAGGGTCATATCATGTCGGTGACAGTTTTACGTGTGGAGGAAGCCGACATTTGGTATTATTTTCAAAGTCACCAGTGATAAAAGTGAATCGGAACCTTTGGTTTATTTGTAAAAAAGTACAAAACATGAACAAGTGAACGATAGTTGTGAGTAGCTAATGAAGGAAAGGATTTGTACAAAAGGGTACAAATTTGGGTGGGTAGTCGTAAAATAAAGACACGAGCCCAGACATATCGCCTCAACCTGAATCTGGTTCAAATTCAGATGTGCCTGCGTTAGGTTCCTAACCAGGGCCTAAAAATGCAAACCCCAAATCTGGTATGATATATCCAAACTCGTAAAAGCAATGTAACATAATAGCAAAAAGTGTTATTTTGTTCAGTGGAAGGACAAAATACCCAATACATGGTAATATGAAGAGAGGAAAATATTCCACCTATTTTAACTAAAGAGTTTCACATGAATAAAACTTCAAAGGGATATAAATGTAAAAGAAAGGTCAATTTAGAGGAATTTTAGCAATTACTGCAGCAAAACATATTATTAAATTTCACTTTGTTACATGTACATGTCCTGGTTATTGGATTGTGTATATGGGATTAAGCCTGGAATGAATATTTTGTCATTTTCTGGAAAAAAATCAAAATTGCCGGCAATCCTTTTTGACATTTTATATTTATTTATATTTCTGCCCCTAGCATAGAAGTTTATGATTGAGTCTGTGTATGTTACAGTGTGAGTTTGTGGTCCTTAGAAACTGATGGAATTTTATTCTTGGTTGATCCCAAATGTACATAATTTGATAATGCTTCAGGTTGCAATATTGATATATTTAAATTAATTTAAAGCCATAAAATGCGAGTACATGTCTCAGCTTACCACACTTTCTGGGAGCCCATTGGCTCAGTGGTAGACTGTTGGACTTCTGTGCTAGAGGTCCCGAGTGCGATCCCCATATGACCTGTATTGTGCCCTTGGGCAAGGCACTTTATCCGGGTTGCCTACATGGGGACATGATTACACCGAGTACTAAGGCGTACTGCACGTCGATGATGCACATGTCTTCAGTCGCAGTAACCCTGCTTGAGCGGAGCTTGAACAGAGTTACAATGTTGAGCGGCCATAGCTCGTCGATACTTGGTGGTTCTCTCTGGGTACTCCGGCTTCCTCCACCTGTAAAACTCTCATGGTCACGATTAGCCATTGTGCATAAGTATGTGACCTTAAACACCAATAAATAAATGCCACACTTTTTAAACTAATGTTTGAAACAAAACATTTAATTACCAATTTACTTCAGCAAATATTAGTGCTGTGTGGTATACCGACTTTTCGGTACAGTTTCGGTATTGCAAAGATACCGTAAACCGGACCGAAACCAGATCAAAATATCGCTTATTTCGGTATTCATATTTTTCTGCGAAATTCAGAGAAAGTCAACTCATCAAGGTCGATCATAAATCTAAAAGCCTTTGGGCTGCATATTTTTATTGAATTGATAAGAAAACGTGCAAAATGTGAACTTCGAAAGCGACAGGTAGCTGCAGTTGCTGCTAATACATTAGAGAAAAAAATTTTATAAAGTGACAGCCGAAAAATAGCAAGTTGTTAGCTTGGTACTTCCATTTCTGAAGAAATACAGCCAGGTTCCCTGATTCAATGTACATTCTGAAAATTACTGCGATTTATTCACTGGGGACATTAGTGGTCGAGTGGGTGGTTGACAGTTTGACATTTGGTTGGAAATAATCCACTGACATTGACAGCTCGTACGTTGATAAACAGACAGCATCACTGCCTGTGGTTGTCACTTCTCAGCGATTTTTAGCTCACCGAAGGGAGCTTAACTTATCGATTGAACTCCGTCGTCGTCGTCCGGCATCATCATCGTGATCATTTTTCAAACGACTTCTCCTCTGAAACCACTGGTCCGATTTTCACAAAACTTCATGTGGATGTTCATTACTATACGGCAATTCAAGTTTGTTCAAATGAAATGGCCTTGTCCCTTGGGGGCTCTGTATGGGGTATAACTCTGATAGCACCGTATGAATTATAGACAAATTATTAAAAAAATCTTCTCCAGAACCAGGGGGCAGAATCTTTTGATACTTGGTATGCAGCATCTTAGTATGGGTCTGATTCAGGTTTGTTCAAATCGGCCCCCTGGATTCATATTTGGGCTCACTATAGAAGCCCAAATTCGAACTTAGTGCATTTCAGGCAAATTTCTTAAAAAATCTTCTTCTTCAGATCCAGCAGGCAGAATCTTTTGATATTTGGTATGCAACATTGTGGGTGGATCTGATTCAAGTTTATTCAAATCGGCCCCCTGGATTCACATTTGGGCTCAGTATAGAAGCTTGAATTCAAACTTAGTGAATTTCAGGCAAATTTCTTAAAAAATCTTCTCCAGATCCAGCAGGCAGAATCATTTGATATTTGGTATGCAAATTTGGGCTCAGTATAGGACCCCACTTTGAACTTAGTGCATTTCAGGCAAATTTCTTAAAAAATCTTCTCAAGATCCAGCAGGCAGAATCTTTTGATATTGGGTATGCGGCATGCTTAGGGCATTGAGATTCAAATTTGTTCAAGCCAAGTCCCTGGGTTCATATTTGGGCTCACTGTGGTAGCCCGAATTATAACTTAGTTCAAAATGAGGAATTTTCTTTAAAAATCTTCTTCTTCAGATCCAGCAGTCGGAATGTTTTGATATTTGGTATGCAGCATCCTTTGTGGGGTGAGATTCATGTTTGTTCAAGCCATGTCCCTAAGTCCATATTTTGGCTCACTGTGGGAGCCCAAATGATAACTTAGTTCAAAATGAGGAATTTTCTTTAAAAATCTTCTTCTTCGGAATGTTTTGATATTTGGTATGCAGCATCCTTAGGGGGGTGAGATTCACATTTGTTCAAGCTGTGTCCCTAGGTCCATATTTGGGCTCACTGTGGGAGCTTGAATAGTAACTTAGTTCGAAATGAGGAATTTTCTTAAAAAATCTTCTTCAGATCCAGCAGTCGGAATGTTTTGATATGTGGTGTGTAGCATCCTTAGGGGGTGAGATTCAAGTTTGTTAAAGCCTAGTCCCTAGGTCCATATTTGGCCTCCCTGTGGGAGCCCGAATTATAACTTAGTCAATGAGGAATTTTTAGCTCACCATAGGGAGCTCAACTTATTATCACTTATCACTTGTTGTCCGTCGTCGTCCGTCGATGTCATGAACATTTTTCCAACAACTTCTCCTCTGAAACCACTTGTCTGATTTTCACGACACTAATCATGTGGATGTTCATTACTATATCGCAATTTATGTTTGTTCAAATGAAATGGCCACGTCCCTTGCGGGTTCAGTACGGGGCATAACTCTGATTACACCGTATGAATTATAGAAAAATTATTAAAAATTATTAAAAAATCTTCTTCTCCAGAACCAGTGGGCAGAATCTTTTGATATATGGTATGCAGCATCTTGGTATGGGTCTGATTCAAGTTTCTTCAAATCGAGTCCCTCAACCAATATTGGGGCTCACTATGGGGGCGTGAATTTTTACTTAGTGCAATTTAAGAAAAATTCTTTAAAAATCATCTTCTCCAGAACCAATGGGCAGAATCTTTTGATATTTGGTATGCAGCATCTTGGTATGGGTCTGATTCAAGTTTGTTAGTCCCCTACCGGCATCGCCGGAGGGGACTATAGGTTTGCACTCTGTCCATCCGTCAGACTGCCGGAGGGGACTATAGGTTTGCACTCTGTCCAGTCTGTCAGTCACACTTGAGTTTTCCGGAGTTTTTTTTGGAAACGCTTCAACGGAATGATTTCATTTTTGGTAAACTACTATAGAACGAATACTTACAGATCAAGTTTGAGTTTAATGCTGATTGCCATATTCTTGTGTGAGTTATGGCCCATGGAAATATGGAAAAGCGCCAAAATATCAGTTTTCCGGACTTTTTCTGGAAACGCTTCAACAGAATAATTTCATTTTTGGTAAGCTACTATAGAACGATGACTTACAGATCAAGGTTAATTTGCACTCTGTCCATCCATCAGTCTGCCAGTCAGTCTGTCAGTCATACTGTAGTTTTCCGGACTTTTTTTGGAAATGCTTCAACCGAATGATTTCATTCTTGGTAACCTACTATAGAACGATGACTTACAGATCAAGTTTGAGTTTCATGTTGATTGCATTATTCTTGTGTGAGTTATGGCCCTTGGAAATATGGAAAAGCGCCAAAATATCAGTTTTCTGGACTTTTTTTGGAAATGCTTCAACAGAATTCATGCTGATTACATCTAGGTTATAACATTTGTATAATTATTAATGCTCATTAGTCTGGTAGGGAACATTGTATTGCTTCAGCAATACGTGCGCTCTTGTTCAAATCGAGTCCCTTGATCAATATTGGGGCTCCCTATAGGGGCATGAATTTTTCCTTAGTGCAATTTAAGGAAAAATCTTCTCAGAACCAGTGGGCAGAATCTTTTGATATTTGGTATACAGACTCTTGGTATGGGTCTGATTCAAATTTGATCAAATTGAGTCCCTCGATCAAAATTGGGGCTCACTAAAGGGGTGTGAATTTTTACTTAATGCAATTTAAGAAAATTCCTTTAAAAATCTTCTTTTCCAGAACCGATGGGCAGAATCTTTTGATATTTGGTATACAGCATCTTGGTATGGGTCTGATTCAAGTTTGTTCAAATTGAATCCCCCGTTCAATATTGGAGATCACTATGGGGGTGTGCATTTTTACATAGTGCAATTTAAGAAAAAATCTTTAACAATCTTCTTCACCAGAACCAGTGGGCAGAATCTTTAGATATTTGGTATGCAACATCTTGGTATGGGTTGGATTCACGTTTGTTCAAATTGAGTCGTTTGATCAATATTGCGGCTCACTGTGGGGGCGGGAATGTTTACTTTGTGCAATTCAAGGAAACTTCTTTTTAAAATCTTCTTCAGAACCATCATGCAGATTCTTTTGATATTTGATCAGCAGCATTGTACCATTCAGTCCTGTTGATGTTTTAGCTCCACAGAGAGTATAGATTTACTCTGTAGAACCTTAAGAATAGCTTTTGATATAATTTGTGTCTTAACAATATGGAACATTCGGTGAACGCCTAAGGCCCCCTGGGGCCTCTTGTTTTTTATAGCATTTCTTTCAATTCAGCATTGCTATTTTAAGTTGCAGATACTTTTAACAACTGATCAGTTTTAGCTTAACTTTGATGTAAGTCAAATTTGAGCTTATGCCATGATCAGTCGTCTGTCTGTCCATCTGGCCATCTGTCCGTTGGTCCGTCAACAATTCAATACGGCTCGGGTTAGAGGCCGTATTTACGAACCGATCTTTACGAAACTTCTTGGGTACCTTTTTTAACACCGTGGGACGAGAACGAGTGTTTTGGGGTCTGGTCTGAAATTCAAGATGGCTGCTGGCAGTCATTTTGTACAAAATTAGGTGCAAGCAGATTTTTGCACACAACTTCCATATGAAAGCGCTGATTTAAATAATTTTTTGTGTGAATGTTTAGTACCTTGGGATACATAACATATAATACGGGTTTTTTTCTCATGCATAAATTATGCCAATTAGAATAACTTTGATCTCTTTAGTGTTACTTTCGGCACTGTAACTGCAAGTTCCAATACGGCTCAGGCTAGAGGCCGTATTTATGAACCGATCTTTACGAAACTTCTTGGCTACCTTTGTTATCACCGTGGGATGAGAAAGAGTGGTTTTGGGTGCGGTCCAGAATCCAAGATGGCCACCAGCCGACCACCTTTTATTCTTAGTTAGTGCAATCAGTTTTTTGTACAGAACTTCTGTATGAAAGTTCTGATTTCAATAAATTTTTGTATGAATGTTTAGTAACATGGAATACATCACATATAATACGGGTTTTTTTCTCGTGCAGACATTATGCAAATTAGATGAACTTTGATTTATTCAGTGCTATTATACACAGTAAGTGCACATGTCAATACGGCTCAGGCTAGAGTCTGTATTTATGAACCGATCTTCACGAAACTTCTTGGGTACCTTTTTTATCACCTTGGGACAAGATCGAGTGTTTCTGGGTGCGGTCCAAAATTCAAGATGGCTGCCAGTGGCCATTTTGTACCGAAATGAGGTCCAATCAGTTTTTTGTCACAACTTCTAGACAGCTCATATTTATGAACTGATTCTCACAAAACTTCTTTGTTATCAACTTGGGACAGGAACGAGTGTGTTTTGGGGTGCCTTTGTTATCACTGTGCTATGAGAACATATATTTTGGGGTTCAGTCAGACCCACTCTGGGACTCAAGGATTTCTTATCTAGTTTAGCATCTGACTGTCACCCACCTTTACAATACTTACAATACTTCACCTATACATTTGTTACAGGCTATGGTCAGTATTTATGTACAGACAGTTACAATACTTTATATGTACCTTTGTTATCAGGTCATTACCTAGATGTTTGTCATTGCTGTGTCACATACTATACATGTACATGTCTTAACAAGTTGAGCTACAGTGTCATTGACACTTTCATTTGCCCATTTTTAGCTCAACTTTGGCGAAAGCCAAATTTGAGCTTATGCCATGGCCAGTTGTCCGTCTGTCCGTCAGCAATTCAATACGGCTCAGGCTAGAGGCAGTATTTATGAACCGATCTTTACAAAACTTCTTGGGTACCTTTGTTATGACTGTGGGACGAGACCAAATGTTTTGGGGTCCGATCCGAAATTCAAGTTCGCCGCCAGCCGCCATTTTGTACCGACGATGCAGAAATCTGTTTTTTGTACAGAACTTCCATATGAAAGCGCTGATTTGAATAATTTTGTATGAATGTTTAGTACCATGGGATACATCACATATAATACGGTTTTTTTTCTCGTACGTAAATTATGCAAATTAGACTGACTTTGATGTATTTAGTGTTACTTTCAGCACTGTTAGTGCAAATGCCAATACGGCTCGGGCTAGAGGCCGTATTTATAAACCGATCTTTACGAAACTTCTTGGGTACCTTTGGTATCACTGTGGGACGCGAACGAGTGTTTTTGGTTGCGGTCCGACATTCAAGATGGCCGATGGCAGCCATTTTGTACAAAATTAGGTGCAATCAGATTTTTGCACAGAAGAACTGCCATATGAAAGTGCTGACTTGAACAATTTTTTGTGTGAATGTTTAGTACCATGGGATACATCACATATAATACGGGTTTTTTTCTCGTGCAGAAATTATGCAAATTAGATTAACTTTGATTTTTTCAGTGCTACTTGCACACAGTAAGTGCACATGTCAATACGGCTCGGGCTAGAGGCTGTATTTATCAACCGATCTTCACGAAACTTCTTGGGTACCTCTGTTATCACCTTGGGATGAGAACAAGTGTTTCTGAGTGCGGTCCAAAATTCAAGATGGCTGCCAGTGGCCATTTCGTACCGAAATTAGGTCTAATCAGTTTTTTGTACACAACTTCTATACGGCTCAGGCTAGAGGCCATATTTGTGGACCGATCTTTACGAAACGTCTTGGGTACCTTTGTTATCACCGTGGGATGAGAACGAGTGTTTTTGGGTGTGGTCCAAAATTCAAGATGGCCACCAGCAACCATTGTGTACCAAAATTAGTGCAATCAGTCTTTTGTACAGAACTTCTGTATGAAAGTTCTGATTTGAATAAATTTTTGTATGAATGTTTAGTAAAATGGAATACATCACATACAGTACGGGTTTTTTTCTCGGGCAGAAATTATGCAGATTAGATGAATTTTGATTTATTCAGTGCTACTCATACACTGTAAGTGCACATGTCAATACGGCTCTGGCTAGAGGCTGTATTTATCAACCGATCTTCACGAAACTTCTTGGGTACCTTTGTTATCACCTTGGGATGAGAACAAGTGTTTCTGAGTGTGGTCCGAAAATCAAGATTGCTGCCAGTGGCCATTTTGTACCGAAATTAGGTCCAACCAGTTTTTTGTCGTACGTAAATTATGCAAATTAGACTAACTTTGATGTATTTAGTGTTACTTTCAGCTCTGTTAGTGCAAATGCCAATACGGCTCGGGCTAGAGGCCGTATTTATAAACCGATCTTTACGAAACTTCTTGGGTACCTTTGGTATCACTGTGGGACGCGAACGAGTGTTTTTGGGTGCGGTCCAAAATTCAAGATGGCTGCCAGTGGCCATTTCGTACCGAAATTAGGTCTAATCAGTTTTTTGTACACAACTTCTATACGGCTCAGGCTAGAGGCCGTATTTGTGGACCGATCTTTACGAAACGTCTTGGGTACTTTTGTTATCACCGTGGGACGCGAACGAGTGTTTTTGAGTGCGGTCCGAAATTCAAGATGGCCGATGGCAGCCATTTTGTACAAAATTAGGTGCAATCAGATTTTTGCACAGAACTGCCATATGAAAGTGCTGACTTGAATAATTTTTTGTGTGAATGTTTAGTACCATGGGATACATCACATATAATACGGGTTTTTTTCTCGTGCAGAAATTATGCAAATTAGATGAACTTTGATTTTTTCAGTGCTACTTGCACACAGTAAGTGCACATGTCAATACGGCTCGGGATAGAGGCTGTACTTATCAACCGATCTTCACGAAACTTCTTGAGTACCTCTGTTATCACCTTGGGACGAGAACAAGTGTTTCTGGGTGCGGTCCAAAAATCAAGATGGCTGCCAGTGGCCATTTTGTACCGAAATTAGGTCCAATCAGTTTTTTGTCACAACCTCTATACAGCTCATATTTATGAACTGATCTTCACGAAACTTCTTGGGAACCTTTGTTTTCACCTTGGGACAGGAATGAGTGTGTTTTGGAGTGCCTTTGTTATCACTGTGCTATGAGAACAAATATTTTGGGGTTCAGTCAGACCCACTCTGGGACTCAGATTTCTTTTCTATTTAGCATCTGACTGTCACCCACCTTTACAATACTTTACCTATACATTTGTTACAGGCTATGGCCAGTATTTATGTACAGACCGTTACAATACTTTATATGTACATTTGTTATCAGGTCATTACCTAGATGTTTGTCATTGCTGTGTCACATACTATACATGTACATGTCTTGACAAGTTGAGCTACAGTGTCATTGACACTTTCATTTTTTTAATGGCCTTATCGCACTTTGTGATAAATTATTGTAATAAATTTGATTTTACTTGGAAACTAGAGTCTTCATGGGATTTTTTTTACCTAATTTCCTTTCATAGGTATATTCAGTGATTGCTGTAACTTCAATACAAACTTGGTGATGGGAAATACATTGGTTACGATATATGACATATTCATCCCAACTGGCCTGGCATTCATGAAAATGCAGGAGAGCTAAAAATCGCTCCCCTCATATGACATAGGGAAGCAATTAGCTCTCCTCAAGCTTATAAAAGCTATAAGTGGCGAAATGAAGTTTTACTATTAATGAATTGTGCCTAGTGGGGTTTGTACTTATTTTGTTGGTGCTGCTAACAAAGGTAGTCTCTGTGAGACGGCTATACTGCCCTTCTAACACCTCTGAGCCTCCAAAAGGCTCAGGGTGTGGGAGGGGCAGTTTGACTGTCTTAGAGACCACTAACATAGCAGAGATCTCAAAAGATGTGGGTTCGAGGAATAGGCTGTTATGGTAATGATTATTTTTAGAGGCCAGGAGGGCTATTTTTCGTCCTCTGTAATTGTTTTCAGACAAGCAGTAGGCAAGTGAATAAATCACCTCTTGAAAATGCCAGGTCTGTCCCAAGTAACTCAGAATATAGTCGTGGAAATGATAAATAAATGTGTTGTCCTAACAGGAAAAATGAGAGCTGACAATCTTCACTTTTTAGCTCACCTGACTTTCAGTCAGGAGAGCTGTAGTGATCACTCACCGTCCGTCGTCCGTCGTCCGTGAACATGGTGTTTGTGTCTTCTCCCAAACCGCTGAACCAATTTAATTGATATTTGAGATAATAGTTTGTTATGACATCGCAATTTGATTTTGTTCAAATCAAGTTGCCCCGCCCGTGGGTAGGGCCACACCCAAAAAGTGTGCTGAAATCTTAAAAAATCTTCTTCTCATGAACCAGCAGTAGCAGAGACTTGATATTTGGTGTGCAGCTTCCTTTTGAGGTGTAGACTCAGATTTGTTGAAGAGAAGTTTGTGGGGCTATACTTGTCGTTATGGGAGGGGCAAAATTTTTGGCCTCGCCCAAAATTTCTATTTTCCAAACCGAGAGGCTGATTTGAACCAAATTTTATGTGAGGGCTTATTGGGTCATAAGTACCTAATTTATGCTGATTTTTTTTTTCCCGTAGCCCCATGGGAACCGCAGGAGCTAAAAATAGAAAAAAATTAAAACGCCCATATCTCCAAAACTGCACGGCACCGAGAATTTTTATTTGGTGTGAAGCTTCCTTAGGACCAATAGAAAGAATTGGTAAAAAAAAATTGCCATCAGTTTTATCATAGGGTACAGTTTCGGGACTTTGAAAAAGTGCTGAGTCAGCACTTTTTAACACTGTAGGCAATGGGAAAAACATTAAAAAATCTTCTTCTCCAGATCCAGCAGGCAGAATCTTTTGATATTTGGGATGCAACATTGGAGGGTGGATCTGATTCAAGTTGTTCAAATCGGCCCCCTGGGTTCATATTTGGGCTCAGTATAGGAGCCCGATTTCGAACTTAGTGCATTTCAGGCAAATTTCTTCAAAAATCTTCTTCTCCAGATCCAGCAGGCAGAATCTTTTGATATTTGGTATGCAACATTGTGGGGTGGATCTGATTCAAGTTTGTTCAAATCGGCCCCCTGGGTTTATATTTGGGCTCAGTATAGGAGCCCAAATTTGAACTTACTGCATTTCAGGCAAATTTCTTTGAAAATCTTCTTCTCCAGATCCAGCAGGCAGAATCTTTTGATATTTGGTATGCAACATTGTGGGGTGGATCTGATTCAAGTTTGTTCAAATCGGCTCCCTGGGTTTATATTTGGGCTCAGTAATGGAACCCAAATTTGAACTTAGTGCTTTTCAGGCAAATTTCTTAAAAAATCTTCTTCTCCAGATCCAGCAGACAGAATCTTTTGATATTTGGTATGCAACATCGTGGGGTGGATCTGATTCTATTTTGTTCAAATCGGCTCCCTAGATTCATATTTGGGCTCACTATAGAAGCTCGAATTTGAACTTAGTGCATTTCAGGCAAATTTCTTCAAAAATCTTCTTCTCCAGATCCTGCAGGCAGAATCTTTTGATATTTGGTATGCAACATTGTGGGGTGGATCTGATTCCAGTTTGTTCAAATCGGCCACCTGGATTCATATTTGGGCTCACTATAGAAGCCCAAATTCGAACTTAGTGCATTTCAGGCAAATTTCTTTGAAAATCTTCTTCTCAAGATCCAGCAGGCAGAATCATGTGATATTTGGTATGCAACATCCTTAGGGGGGTGAGATTCAAGTTTGTTCAAGCCATGTCCCTAGGTCCATATTTGGGCTCACTGTGGGAGCTTGAATTGTAACTTTGTTTGAAATGAGGAATTTTCTTAAAAAAATCTTCTTCTTCAGATCCAGCAGTCGGAATGGTTTGATATGTGGTGAGTAGCATCCTTGGGGGGAGGGGGGGATTCAAGTGTGTTAAAGCCAAGTCCATGGGTCCATATTTGGGCTCCCTGTGGGAGCCCAAATTATAACTTAGTCAATATGAGGAATTTTTCTTTAAAAATCTTCTTCTTCAGATTCAGCAGTTGGAATGTTTTGATATTTGGCATGGAGCAACCTTAGGGGGCTGAGATTCAAGTTTGTTCAAGCCAAGTCCCTTGGTTCATATTTGGGGTCACTATGGGAGCCTGAATGACAACTTAGTTCAAAATGAGGAATTTTCTTTAAAAATCTTCAGATCCAGCAGATGAATGCTTTTGATATTTTTTATGCAGCATCCTTAGGGGGGTAAGATTCAAGTTTTGTTCAAGCCATGTCCCTAGGTCCATATTTGGGCTGATTGTGGGAGCTTGAATTGTAACTTGGTTCAAAATGAGGAATTTTCTTTAAAAATCTTCTTCTTCAGATCCAGCAGTCGGAATGTTTTGATATTTGGTGTGCAGAATCCTTAGGGGTGTGAGATTCAGGTTTGTTAAAGCCAAGTCTCTGGGTTCATATATGGGCTCCTTATGACTTAGTTCAATATGAGGAATATTCTTTAAAAATCCTTTTTTAGATCCACTGGTCAGAATATTTGGATATTTGGTTTCAGCTTTTATTAGGAGGAGCAGATGCAACTTGTGGAAATCAATTCTCTGAGTTGATATTTAGGCTACCATGTCAGGTGAGCGCCCTCAGGCCCCCTGGGGCCTCTTGTTTGAATATGCTGAATAAGGCTTGCTGCTGCATCTGGAGCACTCTTAATATCCCAGAAGAATGTTTTCACGATAATCATGCCTGAATCTGTTAAGAGAGATGCTATAAACAACATAGTGATCCAACGTTTATAAATGATTGATGGTGGCATGTTTGGGGTTTGCTTGAACATCCAATGTTATCAAATCCTATTCTAGATCTGAGCATTCAGAGAACATTCCTGAATCTGTTAAGAGAGATGTTATGGAAAACAGTGATTCAACATCTATAAATGATAGATGTTGTCATATGTTTTGGGTTTGCTTGTACATCAAAAGTTATCAAATCCTATTCTAGATCTGAACATTCGGAGGAGATGAGCGATCGTGTTGAAGTGCAGGAAAGATCATTATGGCTCATGATGCTTTTATCAATGATGCTTCACATTATCAATGTTATGACAGGTAAGCATTTCTGGAGGGATATACATGTATTGATCAAGTGTGTTTGTAGGGCATGTTGCAAAATCATACATAGAGTTATATAGTACAGCTGCCGTGGACTGGTAAAAATCCAGAAATGGGCAGTGATGTCCACGCATGTGTTTACCAGGTAATAAAAATCATAAGTGAAATTTTAATTAATGAAGCACAGGGTTGCACCAATGTAGGTATATGTAGAACATATACATGTTGGTATACTAGTATATGACTATTGGGAACACCGCATGAAAAGTTGGTATTTCTTTAAATGTTTCTCTGGTTTATGGGTGAATTTACATGCACCCTAAAATACATTCACTGTATAGTTTTAGTAGTTTTATTTTCATGCTTTACATTTTTTTTTTGCGGCTGATTTTGCTGTCAGTTTAGTTTGTTTACCTGCATAGATGCTGCATTGTTGAACCAAGACATTCAATTTCTCAACACACGTTTTATTCTCGGGGTAACCATCATGAATAACATCTGATTTATCACTGCCAGATATTGGGGAATGTTTTGCAGCTGTAGTAATGTATTTCAATGTCATCTCAGCATCTTCGATTATGACACTCAAGTACACAATCTTAAATTGTGTAATTATAAAATTCAACTTTCTTTCATAGTATAGAATCCTTAGTTTATCACATTTGGTATATTTCACTTTGTTTACAGTTTGTACTGAAGGACTGAATGGTATTGCCTTATACCATGACCCGAATTTACTTTAGTAATAAGGGATGGTCTGAACTTCTCTGATGTTCAAGTGCCATTAAGTTCCTGAAAAGACTTGTTATGCTCATCATCTGTAGGCTCAGGATCAGGAATTTTATGGAGTTCTGAAAACTCCTCTTTTGAGACATGGGCTTCCACAAATGTCACAGTTCAAGCTCCCGCATTTCTTGATTGTGAATAATATTTTGCCACACAACAATAGTCAATAAATATTTTTAAATCTTTTTTAAATCTTTAATTTTTAACAGACCACTAGTAAAGACATCAATGGTGATAATGGCATTAATAGCTGTCAGTTCAGCCCCCAACTTATTAATACTGTCATTGTCTGCAGCATCAAATGTTTGAACAAGTTGGTCTTTGAGAGACAGCCTTTGAATCAGTGTATTAAGAAGTGATTTCACAGAGTCTAAGCCTGAAATACTCTCAAGTTTCTGCCTTATTTCAGCCATCACAAGACCAGAGTCCATATTAAAATTTTTCATCCATTTCTTTTAAGCATGGACCCAACAGCAGTGAGAGCAAGTTCAAAATTGACAAATTGACATTACAGTTAAAACTGGAAGTCCTGTCATGAAATGCGCAGAAATAGCACATCGATCTGTGCATTAAATTCTGTAATATGACCTGTGCACAAGCAATGTTTCAGCCAATGGACCTCCGGTTAACCCGGAGGTCCATTGGTAGAAACATTACCCGTGTTTGCTATTAGTAACCAGGCGAACCTGCCATGTTTTGGATGCCATTCGATATTGCAATTGCGTGCAATTCCTACATGCAATTAAGCCTGGATAAGCACACAATTCGTGACAGGACTTCTAGTTTTAACTGTATGCATTCTGTGGGTTTGTCCAGGATATGTTTGGTGTGGTTTCTCCTGCCACAAGCATGTCAAGATTTTCATGCTTAAATAATGCATGCACACTGAGAAATGTTAATCTGTGATCTGGTCTACCATCACTGATTCACTGTAAATAATTAAAACTGGTTTTATGTGATCACCTGGGTGAGTTTTTAAAATTTGTTCCAGCTCACTCATATGCTGCATGGGGGAGAAAGATTGGAACACATGATCTTTTATTCCAACAGACACATCCCCATGGTAAAAAGCACCAACGATTTCATCTGGAATGTTGTCAATAATCATAGCAACACTTGGAATTATACTACTTCTGGTAAAGTCATGATATGCAGCAGAAAAGATTTTATCGGCAGCTACTATGTTCTGGCAGCCCCGATTCACAACAGCAGGCCTGGTTCTGCAACAATATTTATCATCATTGCACACCAGGTGATCAAACAATTCCCTTATGTTTAACACACATCTCAAGCAAGTATCAAAAGATTGCTGCTTAATAGTGACCATTTTTATAGTGTTTGTGGGACAACTAGACTGCACCATTAATTTGTCATTCAACTTTCCACTAGGGGGGGGGGGGGGCGGGGGCACAGTCTCTCGGTAGGTTGAGGTGCAGACTGCAAGCCGAGAGGTCCTCGGATCGAATCCCACCGGTGGCAACTGCGTTGTGTCCTTGGGCAAGACACTTCACCCCCATTGCCCATGTGGGGGCACGTTGACACTGTGTAGTAAAAGTGTACTACACGTCGATAGTGCTCCTGTCTTCAACCAATGCTAACCCTGCTTGTGTGGAGTTAATATGTTGGGGGTGGGGGGGGGGGGGGTGGGGACAGTTGCTCGCTGTTTGTTGGTGGTTCTCTCCGGGTACTCCGGCTTCCTCCATCTGTAAAACTGTCATGGTCATGATCAGCCATTGTGCAGAAATATATGACCTTAAACACCAATAAATAATAATAATAACTTTCCACTAAATTGGAGGGGGGGGAATGAATCGCCTGCATCCACCCGCGTAATATGCAAATTCAGCAGTTGAAAAAATATTATTTTTCAAAAAAAATTCAACAAAACCATATCATGTGACCCCTTAGAACGAGCTCGTTCCAACAAGGAGTCACGTGATATGGTTTTGTTGAAATTTTTTTAAAAGTCTAAAAACATGATATTTAAAATAATAAATTTTGATATCGTCTGTGTTGGTTAAAGGGTTAATCATCAACATGTAAGAGCTTACACTGTGAAGAAAAGAAAATATGATTGTAAAATACAAAAATGAAATACAATTTGTACTTTTAAGTATCTTAATATCTTTTCATTAACTTAGATTTGGGACAAATACATCATTTTCATACATGTGTTCTTTCCATTATTTCTTGCTATGGCTGAAAGAGTTTTGTGCTTCAGAACATTGGTCAAGATGTATGCTTTGTAAGTACTGCATCTCTTCTTTTAGAACAACAATTTGTGCAGTTGTGGGAACAACTTGTATCATACTTATATAGTTCATGTAGATTTTTAAAACTCAAAACTCATATTACAAGAGAACTAACAAGAAACACAAAATTACTCATGACTTGTGATGACTGAATTTTGCATATTGTAGGAAACATGAGTATACTTGTAAGGACAAGGAATACTTTGAACATAACATGGATATTAAAGAGTATTGTTCATCATTAAGAATATTTGGCTGAAATACACAACCCACTCCACAGTATAAACGTAAATCAGAATCTAAACATATGTGCCAAATATTTTTTATGCACCCCCCCCCCCCAACTTAAATCGGATGGCATATAGTGATTGAAGTGTGTGTGTGTCTGTCTGTCCGTCCGTCCGTGTGTGGGTGTGTGTGTTTGATGATTAAAAAATCGCACTGGCACAGACATTTCCTACTGAAACATTTTTCTCTTTTGATATGCCATCGAAAATAATTTGTTTTCATTTACTGAACCCTGATGGGTTTCAAACATGACAAAAATTACATAAAATTGATTTTAAACTAAGTGATGAGCTCAGGAACTGGTTAAACTGACTGGCAATAATTGATGTTATTCTTTGGTGGGCTCTAATTTAGTCCCTACAAGGATGTTACCAAACTTTTGTTTTTCTTATAGGCGATGACAGGTCGAAGATTCAAAGGTTCATTTAATTTAGCATTGGTTAAATTGAATTCATCTTTTTAACATTTTTGCTATTTCGATATTCATACTGTTGTTTGTTAAAGTGAAAGGAATGGTGGACGTCCTTTCGTATTCTCCCTCTGATATGTTCATACCAAATGGCCAGAGGGTTTTCTTTAAAAATCTTCTTCTTCAGATCCAGCAGTCGGAATGTTTTGATATTTGATATTTGGTATGCAGCATCCTTGGGGGGGGGGGGGGGGGGGGGGGGGGGTAGGTGGGGGATTCAAGTTTGTTAAAGCCAAGTCCCTGGGTCCATATTTGGGCTCCCTATGGGAGCCTGAATTATAACTTAGTCAATATGAGGAATTTTTCTTTAAAAGTCTTCTTCAGATTCAGCAGTCAGAATGTTTTGATATTTAGCATGCAGCATCCTTAGGGGGTGAGATTGAAGTTTGTTCAAGCGAAGTCCCTGGGTTCATATTTGGGCTCACTGTGGGAGCCCAAATGATAACTTAGTTCAAAATTTGGAATTTTCTTTAAAAATCTTCTTCTTCAGATCCAGCAGATGAATACTTTTGATATTTGGTATGCAGTATCCTTTGGGGGTAAGATTCAAGTTTGTTCATGTCATGTCCCTAGTTCCATAAAATTTGTCTCTCATGACTTCATTCCTTTGTAGTGTTGATGAACCATGTCTAAGATGAGTTTGAGATTTCAAGGTACGCAAAAAGTGCAGTGAGTATCCTCTCGATCTGAAAGCACCAAATAGAGTAGAACAAGCCTCATTGCAATTTACCTTATCACTTGAATTACTGTGGAAGCGAATGAGCTGTGATTTGATGATACCTTTAAATGTATTTTGAGGATGAAATGATTTAGTGTGCAACAGTTGATGTGAATCAGTTGGTTTAAAATATACTTTATAATCTAAATGACCAGATGCCTGAAATTGCTTGTCTTTATTCTTGGTCACACCGAGAAAATCAACAGAACTTTCACTGATAGCAGCTTTTAATTTAATATTTGGATCATGATTGTTCAAAATTTCTGAAAATTCATCAAAATCTTCTTTTCAGTGTTCACAAATAGTAAAAACGTCATCTAAATACCTGAGATATACGAGAGGATGCTTTGCACATTTGGTTAACTGGTAGAGTGCTAAATTATTTTTGGTCTTCAAAATTCATTCACATATCTTTGCCTTGTTACTATTTATGGGAGAGTGCCAACAGGCACTCTCCCATAAATTGTAAAAAGACAAATCCTAACAGACCAAATAATTTCACTCCAAAGGTAATATGAAGAACAAGCACAGAATATGAAGCCTTCAAGTTGTGGTACTGGCACTTCAGAATAAAGCCCAAATATGGGCTTCCAACACTCTACCAGTTAAGGCATTTTCCTCCCATTCCGCTACATAAATGCTTGCAAAATTAGGACTGAATGTTTTGCCCATAGGACAACCCATTATTTGTAGAAAATATTCTCCATTGAATTGAAAGTCATTACCTTTTAAGCTCAGCTCTGAAAGATCCAAAATTTGTTCATTCGGACGTTTTCCATCCAGATATTTTTCAAATGCATTTTTAACAGATTTAACACCTTTATCAATATCCATGTTCGTACACATACTGTCGATATCCAAAGTAGCCAGAATTGCATTTTTCGATATTTTCAATTTCGAAATTTTTGACAGGAAATCCTGTGTATTTTTTAGATAGGTCGGATGTCTATTTGCTATAGGTTTCAGATGATAATCAATTCCAAGATCGCATGAGATTTTGAATTACAATCTGATACAATTGGCCTCCCGGGTGGAGTTATGTCATCTGTCCATGAAGAACGGTCCTTGTGAATCTTTGGTAGGATGTAAAATTGTCTTGTTTGAGCACTGAGCTTAGCTGTTAAATATTTCAATTGTTTTTTGGTAATGTGACCTTCATCAAGGAGAAATCTTAAGATCTTATTGAATTTTTCGACATTACTAGGCCAAATAACTGAATCTCTTTTCTTATAATGTTTAATACTGCTGAGTTGTCTCATGACTTCCTTTATGTAATTATCCTGAGATAGAACAACTACCGACCCACCTTTGTCGGCTGGTTTTATTATATTACTAATTTCTTATTTCTTCAAAGTTTCGTGATTGCTCTACATTCACCAGCTGTTAAATTGTCTTTATCGGAGAGTATGTCCATGCTGAACACCTTTTGGATGATTCGTTTGCTTGCCTCAATAATTTTGGGGTCTACTTCACTGACCAACCAGATGATTCTGTGAAAGGAAGTTTCCGACCGCTGGAGTTTCTAAAGCGGTCTGCTAATTTTATTTGCCCAATAAAATTACAGTTATATGATGGTATATTTATTTGATTACCAGTTTTAGGCTTAGGTGCTGGTACAAAATTTAAACCGCAATCTAAAAGAGGTTTCTCTTGGGTTGTAAGGTCATTGGTGCCTAATCCCACTTGGGTTGTTAGGTCATTGGTGCCAGACAGGTTAACCACATTAGTTCCTAATCCCACATCTGTTAGGCGGTAGTTACCTTTGCCTTTACTTAGTTTAAATTTAGATGGTTCAACCAGTGATCATACATAATATTGGTGGTTCTCGTGGTCCAATGGATTAAATCCTGAGCAACATCAAACTTCGCGTCATCAATTTTTGGTATAACGTTAACGTCCTTCACTTTATGAATGGTTTCGTTGATGATGCTCAGGGTTCTCCTCTCAGCCTGAGGGAGTTTTTGCGAATAATGCACACCATTCATGACAGGACTTCTAGTTTTAACTGTATGCATTCTGTGGGTTTGTCCAGGATATGTTTGGTGTGGTTTTGTTCTGCCACAAGCATGTCAAGATTTTCATGCTTAAATAATGCATGCACACTGAGCGATGTTAATCTGTGATCTGGTCTACCATCACTGATTCACTGTAAATAATTAAAACTAGTTTTATGTCATCACATGGGTAAGTTTTTAAAATTTGTTCCAGATCAGTCATATGCTGCATGGGGGAGGAAGATTGGAACACATGATTTTTTATTCCAGCAGACACATCCCCATGGTAAAAAGCACCAATGATTTCATCTGGAATGTTGTCAATAATCATAGCAACACTGAGAATAATACTACTTATGATAAAGTCTTGATATGCAGCAGAAAAGATTTTATCGGCAGCTACTATGTTCTGGCAGCCCCGATTCACAACAGCCACTAGCAGGTCTGGTTCTGCAACAATATTTATCATCAATGAGCACCAGGTGATCGAGCAATTCCCTTATGTTCCCTTATCATGACCATGTGCATGTAGTGTAATTTGTATCAGATTCTTGGTCGTGTTTACAATCAGATTGCAATGAGCCCGTCAGGGCGAGGTGTGATCAGATTGTAAACACGACCGAGAATCTGATACAAATTACAAGTCCTGCCACAAGCAGGAAATTCCTCAGGGCTCGTTTTTCGTCCAATTTTCTGGGAATCCACTTGGATTCCCGTGAATTATCTTGACGGGAATCCACCAGAATCCAGTGTGGCGACCAAGGGTCGCCGGTACGACGGACTGACCCTTCCAGGGTCCAAAAAAATGCATTTCCTTGCATCTGAGTGAGCACCTCAACGGGCGTATTTCATCTAAATTTTCGGACACCAAAATTTTTTTTAGACATTCGAAAATCACAAATTACCCAGTGCCATATACGTACAGGTTGAAAAATGTTCAGGGTGCACAGCTTGCATCAAAAATGGGAAAGTGCTCAAAACTGCGCAGTGTGAGAGTATATTTTATTATCGAGCAATAAATTTCACAGCATTCCCAGTTAAACAATAAAAAAGTCCAAACATACCTGACTACCGTCTGTTTGTTGTTTTTATTTTTAATTTCTCCCAATTTTCCACTCCCAAGAATTCAAAAGAACACGCTAGATCCTCATGTGGCCTACACTTGTCTTCCAAGGGTTACAAGACGATTTACCCGCACAGACAACTCGCTCCGAGTTTTTGTGGACAATTCATCAATTAAAGTCAAAATGACCTTTGATTGGGGTGTTTGTTGGGGGGGGGGATCACGGTGGGAGTGGGTATGCGCCCGGTTGGCAGATTCTAAAAATGCAATCCTTGCTTTGTAATCTTTGAGCTCAGTCAGGACTTGGTGACAATATTTATGAGATGATTAATGCCCCAAGCTGCCCACAGCACTACCCCCACAGGAAGGGGGGGGGGAGGGGGGTTGTCACCTTGCTGACTGTGCTCAAACATTACAGAGCAAGGAGATATGTTAGTATTCAGGATGGTGGGTCCATTCCTTTTTTTCTGAAATAAACTTAAAAATCCTGAAAAAACTGAAGACCAATATTGTCAGTGTTAGCAGAAGATAGTTTTAATGATGTCTTTCAATCATTGCTGGCGTAAGAGTTTGTTTTAATACAATAAAATACTCAATGAATTACTGAAAATCAACTTGAAGTCAGTGATTTTTTGTGTTCATTTTATTCCATAATTTATGCTCAAATTGACAATTATGGTGGTGAGGTCCTTACAGTAGACATGTAAAAGGCATCATCATTGACTGAATCAGGTATTACCTGGCAGATCGAACACAGGTCTGAGGACACTCACCGGAAGACTGGACACAGGCCGGCATGTCGTTGATGTACACAGGAAATAGTAGGGGGCCTAGGACTGCTCCAGACATCATGCAGCATCTTGGTAATGTTGCTCTATTGGATCAACATTACCAAGATACAGCGTGACAGCAGGAGTTCCCCTTGGAACAGTCCTAGCCCCCCTATTATTCTCCATGTGCACCAGTGACATGTCTGTCTGTGTCCAGTTGCCTGCTCACTTGTTTGCGGACACCATTGCTCAACTGAAAAAGTAAATTCTTGGACTAGTCTACACTTAAAACTCTCTAATTATAACAAAATAACTCTGGAGTGATTTAATATTAGGTATGGCTTCTTCAGTTTTAATGGAAGATTTTTCAAGTGATTTTTTTCTGCTCATTTGATACCTTAACTTATGGCATTCCCTGTGTCACAGGACTTAAAAGTAAACGCAGGATAAAAGACATTGCTTTACCTTCAATCTGAAAATTGCAACGTAAAGTAAAACTTTACCTTTAAAGTCTGAACGAAATTAATATAAAAGAAAGTCTTGTTCATCTTAACCACTTTAAAGTTCTGAGTCGTTATGATTTTAATTATTGTAGGTTTTGCTACAAAATTATGACATGTCACGATGGTCTTACAATGCTTCAAGCATAATTGGCAGATGGCCTTTATAATTTTGGACCCAGATTCATTTTTGGTGAAAATGAAACTTTCTTTGACTTCGTTTGGCCACAATTCAGAAGAAGCAGCTGAAATTGGCTTTCCCTTTTTCTCATTATCCTCACTTGATGTCATTTTGAGTGTGAAGTGAAATGCCGGTGCTAAACAATAACAATAATAATACCGTACTGGTAGTCATAGCAACAGTGAACCAGAGTTTCTACAGACAGCGGATAAAAAAGTGGCCCCACCAACTCGCCCTTGTTGAAATTAAGTTTACACTTTCAATTTCTTCATCATCTGATCACGTCAACACCTGGTTACTTTATCACTGAGGCATTCGGTACTTCTTTGGTCGTTTCAGACTTTTATGGTAATTTCAAAACCAAGTTGCTCTGGCACTTGGTCATTTCGCCATGTGGTGTGTTTTTTTTTACTATAAACGGGGGACGAAATGACTTGGGAAACATGGCCGAAATTCTATTGCGCAGGACGGTGCATTTTTAAAAGTCTACCAGTTCTACTCCACTTCCAGTTCAGTTGTGTTCAACCAAATATGTCACAATTCTGTAAACAATACATTCGAACTTACTAACTGGTATTGTCATTGAGATCGAGTTTTCAGTTTGCGAATGCAACTTAGGTCAAAAAGGTACAAATAAAACTAAAAAATATAAGATTTATACATTGGGATACACAGGAATCCATTTGGATTCCCGCTGGTTTTGTTTACGGGAATATTACGAGAATCGGATTCCTGGATTCCCGTCGAAAAACGAGCCCTGTTCCTCATGGCCAAAAGCATGACTTGTAATCTGATACAAATGACAAGTCATGCATTTGGACATGAGGAATTTTCTTTAAAAATCTTCTTCAGATCCAGCAGATGAATGCTTCTTGTATTTTTTATGCAGCATCCTTGGGGGGTAAGATTCAAGTTTGTTCAAGCCGTGTCCCTAGGTTCATATTTGGGCTCACTGTGGGAGCTCGAATTGTAACTTAGTTCAAAATGAGGAATTTTCTTTAAAAATTTTCTTCTTCTGATCCAGCAGTCAGAATGTTTTGATATTTGGTGCGCAGCATCCTTAGGGGGGTGAGATTCAAGTTTGTTAAAGGCAAGCCCCTGGGTTTATATATGGGCTCCCTGTGGGAGCCCAAATTATAACTTAGTTCAATATGAGGAATATTCTTTAAAAATCTTCTTTTTTTTTTAGTTCCACTGATCAGAATCTTTGGATATTTGGGATAAGCTTTTCCTTAGGAGGAGCAGATGCAACTTGTTGAAATCAATTCTCTTGGTGATATTTTGGCTACCATGTCAGGTGAGCACCGGGGCCTCTTGTTTAATTATGCATTGTTGCTGTCTAGAGGAAGCTTTCTTTCAATGTTGGACCAGTCAGCTGAACCAAGATGGCCACCAGTGGCCAATTCATTATGGCTTCCATGGTGGCCATCTTGAATTTGGTTACCATCCAATAACTAATAAATACTGACATCAATCAGTTTCCTTCTTTGGTTATGCATTATTGGTGACTAGAGGGAGCTTCCTTTCGATTTTAGATCAGATAACCAATTCAATATGGCTGCCATGGTTTCTGTCTAATAACTTATGAATGCTGATTCAAATCAATTTTATTTTTTTGTGATGCATTGTTGGTGTTTAGAGGAAGCTTCCCTTCGATTTTGGTTATGCTCCCGAGAGACTTACCTACACTTTTATGACACTACTCGGTGGGAGTGGGGGGGGGGGGGGGGGGGGGGGGGTGGCATGTTCCACACTTCACCTTGCTGTTGTTATTCGGATACATACAATGACACTATTTTGAGGTTAACAAACCAATCATCCTGACTGTATTATAAAATTAACCCCACTCTATGCTTTGTTGAACATACTGCTCCTTTTGGTTGTGACTGTCTGACATTGGCTCTCATAATCAACCTATTGTGTGCTTTACTAATTGGCAAGTCTTACTTGTGTATGCACAAGCAATTAATTGCCTGCACCAGATCAGACTTGCATGGGCAATTCATCGTCCATGCAGGATTTCCAAGTCTGAAATGTGTTTGCTTAGAATTCATATCATACATATTGACAAAAACTTTGATGAAAACAAAAGAACTATGAGTATCTGTGAATAGAGCTGTGTTGTGTTGAAATTTCATGTTCAGTGTCTGTGTTTTCCTGGCAAATGTTTTTGTTTGGTACGAATGTTCACAGAAATTATGAAATGGCCTTTGGAAGGTCCCAGTGGTAAACATTTATCAATCTACTGCAGTTCCACTAGCTTTACAACAGCAGTTGGAACAATATTATGTCCATAACTATGTCCATGCAGGTGGATTATTATTTCTTCATTCTACTCCTACTCTTAGTGTCTGCACTGAGTAAATTGTGAGTGTACGTACACTATAGTTACTATTTTCCAGAACACTTTGAACATAACATGGATATTAAAGAATATTGTTTATCCATTAAAAATTATTTGAACTACAACCTATTCCACAGTATAAACATAAATCAAAATCTAAAAAATGTGCCAAATACGTTTTCCTATACAGAATAAGACTTACTTCTTGTCATGTAAAAAAATTTCTGCAAATGAAATTATGTCATTATGACTCACCTTTTGAGGTTATATCATCAATTATAAACCCATGAGGGTACGGGAGTGAATACTATTAAACTTTTACAATTGTATTTCAGAAAATTGTATTTTCTTCCTATCAATATGGCTGACTAAAATTAACCATTAACATTTCAAAAGATATGGAAGTTTACCAACTGGCAAACTGCCATATCCTTTAAAATGTAAATGATTCGTTTCAACTCATTTCAAGTCATAATTAGAAAATGCAATTCTAGAAAATACAATTGTAAAAGTTCTATTGTATTGGCCTCTGGTTGGCTTGATGGACATTTTAGCTGATTCAAGTAGTTTCATCCTTTTTTTCAACTTTCATTCTTCTTTATCTATTTTATGTAAGAGTTGACACTATGAAGAAATAATTATGACACTGTAAAATACAGATATGAAATACAACTTCTAAGGCCTAAATTATCTGTATTTTAGGTGACCTGCCCTTTGTCCAAACTTTTTGACAGTTTTAATTTTATTGGTTTTGAATATTTTTTTGTCCCCTGACCCTTCGGGGGACTATTGTAATCAGCAGTGTCCGTCCGTCTGTCCGTCTCTGCATGCATCCGTGCGTCCGTCCCACCCTTGTCCGGATGATAACTTTAGTTTGGATGATTTTACTGAAACTAAATTTGGTATGTGTCTTACTTGGGTGGAAATGCAGGTCAAGTTCGAAAATGGGCACGCTCCACTGATTTCTACTGGATTTATTCCCCTTTTTCAACTTAGAAAATACGGTTTTTGTGTTGTCCGGATGATAACTTTAGTTAGGATCATTTGATTGAAACGAAATTTAGTATGCCGCTTATTTGGGTGGAAATGCAGGTCAAGTTCGAAAATGGGCACGCTCCA
Organism: Pictodentalium vernedei; assembly: GCA_031216915.1. Classification (NCBI taxonomy): domain Eukaryota; kingdom Metazoa; phylum Mollusca; class Scaphopoda; order Dentaliida; family Dentaliidae; genus Pictodentalium; species Pictodentalium vernedei. The sequence continues at coordinate 62,150 of JAUFNR010000164.1, forward strand.
CTGATTTTTACTGGATTTATTCCCCTTTTTCAACTTAGAAAATACGTTTTTTGTGTTGTCCGGATGATAACTTTACTTTGGATCATTTGATTGAAACAAAACTAAGTATGCGGTTTAATTGGTTGGAAATGCAGGTCAAGTTAAAAAATGGCCATGCTCTGCGAACAAATTGCATCCTAACAGCTCCCTTGAATTTGCCATCTTGGTCGGGGGACCAGGGGCGTTGCCCTTGTTTTTATCTATGTTCAAACAACAAAAGAAACTGACTCACAGTTGGCAAAAAACATACTCAACTATTGAAGTCTGTGCACCTTAAAAACGGCTGATTTATGCTTCCAGTTTCTTGTAAGCTCAATCAGTTTTAACATGGCAACTTTACAAATTAAATTGAAGAATGTTCAAGTGTGAAACAAAATCAGTTTATATGAAATTCAGTTGGGTGCAAAGTGCAAGAGCAACAATTTGTTTCAAGGTCACAATGTACAATTAGTTGTCAATAGCAGGTGTGAGTGACTTTATTTCTTTAATTGAAGCAGTATTTGTATAATTTACACAAGTGTCAGTAGTCGAGCTCACACATCGTCGTCCGGGCTCCCCCCCCCCCCCCACCTCCTCCCTCCCATACTCCAGATTAACTTCTTACCCAACACGGATAGAGTATGACTGTTGCACAAAGGGCGTCTTGAAAACACTCGACATTGTATGTTCTGTTTCAAAAACTCAGCTCATGACCCCCCACCGGAGTGGGCTCAACAAGCTCACTCCAGTGGAAGGTCATGAGCCATGTTTCCGAGTCCAGAATTGTTAAGGAAATAAAATTTGAATGCGAGTTTTTTTTAATAGGACCACCCAATCCTGGCCGTCACATGAGCCAGAGGCAGGGACCACTGGAAGACGATGTGTAAGAATATTTAGACTACAAGTTAAACAATATGAGAACGATACTAAATAATAAGAAAAGAAACAAATCTGGACCAGCTTGAAGACATGTTGCATTTACTACATGAGAGAATGACATAAGTAATTTCATTCAAATCGTTAAGCAGGAGATTATGAATACAAACCGTGAATGCCGATCTGGTAGCTCTGCGCTGCAATGAGAGTTGAATGGAGGGCTATATTTGTTCCCTTGGGCTAGTTTGGCAACCATTCATAATTTAAATGATATTTTGACTGGTTTAATCTGTGATGCACATTAATCATTGAAATCGCTTACTTGATAATATAATATCATGTACCACCTCAAAAATAAGATGGTTGTCTTCATTGCTCAAGAGTTCCGAACCAAAAAGTGGTGTAGATACATCTGCTCCAAAAGGGAGGAGGTTAATTGTATAATTACGAATGTCTGTGAAAATAGGACAAGGCAAAAGAAAGTGATCAGTAGTCTCTTGCTCTCCACACTGGCATATGGGGTTCGGTAATAAATGATTATCATATTGTTGTGAATTGAGGTTACTGCACCCCAATAGTAGCCTACAGTGATATATTTGGGCTGTGCAAGATTTCGCCTTACTATAGAACCTTGGAGGTCGTCGATTACCATCGTTTAGGACAGTTTTGAAATTAATCAATGATGGGTTCTCCCGAACAGACGGGAGCAAGTTATTCTATTGGTCGGTAATGCTGGGAATGAGGGAAGACTTGTACAATTCGGTCCGATAGAAGGGAACGTGGTGGTTTTAACTTGATCTGAGACTGAGTGATGGATTGGTCAAAGAGACAAGTGGGGGGACTTTACTGGAGATATGTGGAGGAACCATGTGATGATATATTTTAAAGAACTGAATTAACTTGTGTTTGCGACGTCTTCCTTGTAATGGGTCCCATTGTGTTTCTAAATAAATTGAAGACTTACTAGCACTGAGAGTTGCCCCCGTAATAATCATTGCTGCTGCAATCTGAATTTTTTCCAGTTCCCCCACTTTGGTTACAGAACAGATGTCCCAAACAGTATCCGCGTATTCAAGAAGAGGCCTAATAAAAGCAAAATATATTTTTTCTAAGACACTACGATCTAAATTAAATTTGTGCCTCCTCAGTAAGTCCAAGCGAGAGCAGGCTTCAGAGCAAATATGGTCGATGTGATCATTCCATGTATAGTTCATGTTCACTATGCCCCCCAAGTGTTTGTGGGTAGAGACTTCAGATACCTGAGTACCGCCTAAGAATAAGTGTGGATGGTAGATGGGGTTGCTTTTACGCGATATTAGCATACTTTCAGTTTTGTTCGGATTGAACTCCACCAACCATGTTTTAGCCCAATGTTCAATTGTGGCCAGATCATGATTGATTAAAGTTGAGGATTGTTCAGGGTTCTCTATGATTAGATATAAGGAGGTGTTGTCTGCAAAGAGGCGAATACTGCTCAGTAGATTTGTGGTAATGTCATTAATGTATATAAGGAACAATAAAGGCCTGAGAATTGATCCTTGTGGGACACTGGCATTGATGGTTCTCCATGCAGATGTCTCCGACGATATCACAACTCATTGTAGCCTATTTGCAAGGTACGATTTTAGAAACAGCAGAAGTTGATCCAAAGTGCCAATACTCTCTAGCTTGTAGATAAGCCCAGCATGCCACACTTGTCAAAGGCCTTACTAACATCAGAGGAGACAACCCTGATTTCTTTACCTTCATCAAGGGCTCGACAGAATTCATCATATATGTCAGTCAGTTGGAGGACAGTTGAATCACAGGGTATAAAACCAGACTGAAATTGACTGAGAACGTTATTGTCAATTAGGAACTCCCACAAACGCTTGAATACACATTTTTCAAATATTTTACCAACACAGCTGATCAGCGATATTGAGCAGTAATTAGTAACAGAATTGGAGGGTTGTTTTTTCAATATTGGGGAGAGGTTTGCTTTTTTCCACAGTGATGGGAAGTACGAGTTATTCATTAGAATATTAAATAAGACCGAAAGTGGCTCACATAAAGATGATTTACACTCTTTGAGGGACGCAGGCTTATTAGATCTGGACCAGATGCCTTAGATACTTTTATCGACTTCATTGCAGAGTATATTTCGCTGCAATGTAGAGTAATACAATCGATACTTACAGAAACTCGAGGTGGTGCGTTCAGCAGGGAAGCATTTGAATCATCAAATGCGAACTGTGGTTGATTACTTCTTTCTGCACATGTCAACACATTTTAGTATCTTAGCAGTTTCTTTATTCGAAATATATGAAACATCTATTTTTTTAACAAGTTCTGAAGACTCCTTTGATCTTAAATCATCAGAATATTCTGTTTTATGTAAGCAAAGATACTTCCCAAATTGGGTTTTTTTTTAACCCTTTCCCTAATTAGGTGTGCAGACCCCTGAAATTAAGGGGGTGGAGGGTGTCTGGTTGTCCAACTGCATCTGCCCTTGCTTTTTAATTTTATTTTGATCATGGTGATAAAGACACTGTATTATCCTTTGCAAGAAACATCCAAACAGACAAAAACACAAAATTTATATAATCCTTCCATTGTTTCTAAGGATTGAGAACCCACAATTTAAAAAAGGTGAGAGGATCATGTGCTATGTGCCTGCCAAATCCCACCCCCTTCACCATTTCCTGGTTCTGTAGCCCCTGTATCTAGGGCAAATCAATGTTTTTGAACAAAATAAATTGGCATTATTCAGGCTGCAAAGGATTATAAACTTGCGCCTTCCCCTTTCAAAAAGATTACTGCATTGTCCAGTACGATTACCATGGATTGATCATAATCCTCACATGGGCAGTGATGTCCATGCATGCGTTGACCAGGTAATAAAAGTCAGTAGCAGCAAAAATTTTATTAATGAAGCACCGGGTTCTACCCGGTGCTTCATTAATTAAATTTTTGATGATTATTCCTATAATTAGTGTTTGAAGTCTATTATTATTGCATCCGTGGAAATATTGCCAACCCATGGAGAATGGCCTATCCATGGTGGCCGAACTGCAATTAAACCCCTGCAGCTGCTTGCAGTTTTTCTAGCAGAAAAATAGAAATATTAGCTGTGTCAAGATTCCTGAAACACTAGCTCTACGGAAATTCGCCCAGATAATTACGTAACAGATCGAGTGGCCATCAGCCCATCTGTCGACCAGGTTCTAATATTTAGTAGCCCCAAAAGATGAAATGTGACTTGGCATCATGATGAGGACTTGAAATGCTTTTGAAGCCAATAGTTGTGGTTAAGTTTAGCAGAAAATTTAATGAAGGAAAATAGATGTAAATTACGGTAACAATAAAAATGCAGCACAAGCTAGGCACTGTCCCCACTTGATTAGTTTGAGTCAATTCTTTTACCTAAATAATCAAGTGACCATTCTTAGGATGTTTTCTTGTCAAAGAAAATACACAATTTCTATAACGAAGATATGGAAGATAGCTGCCTTACTGGCAATACAACTATTGCCCAGAAGACAACATGGGAGATGGAAGTTTAGGTTGAAAGATCTGTTCGTTTAAAGGTCATGCTGTCTTTCACTTCCAAACTTCAGTTTCAATTTTTTTATGCTTTTGATGCCAAAAGACGTTTAACTCATTAACCTACTGATTCAATTCAAAACATGACCCGATTTGATGATAAATACATGAAAATTGTGATTCAAGAAATCACTCGTCAGAAACTCGAATGTGGTGGGGAGGGTGGAGGGGGGGATTGAGGGGGTCAGGGGATTTTTGTTAAATGTCCCCAAATTTTACTTATATTAGTGGGACAGAATATCCACCAGCAGCAAGCAAGGAGTTGAAGAATTCAATTTCAAATACAGAATTCAATATGATACATGTAGCACAACTATGCTATGGACTTCATATGAATACATATATGAATACACAACAGGACTTTCGGCATTCTATGACTTATTATACCCCCACAAAATGAAGTTGGGAGTGGGGGGGGGGGGGGGGGGGGTGTATAAAGGAGCCAAGTTGTCGGTCGGTCTGTTGTTGTCAGTCTGTTGCACACATAAATTTGTGGAGCGAACCACTTCCACAGTTTTAGTTGCATTTTCATGAAACTTCACAAACATGATCAACATGGTGAGGGGAAGTGTGTGATATAATTGTTTTCCAGATCGGATTCAAGATGGCCAACTGGCAGCCATATTAGTACTGAAATGGTTAACCAGATAATGGTTTGAAAGTTACGTACATAACCAATTTGAAAAAAAAACGTCAACCGGTTATCCGATATAACGATAGTGATCGCCATTCCACTTTTAAAACCTAAATCTGCTGCTTCTCCTTTGAGATAGATACACCTCGAAGCCGCATTGTATATATAGAGAAATAATCGACTTTGGCTTCAAGTCTTTGTTAATGATCAGCAATTTCCATGAGTACTGAGTAGTTGCAGAAACTATTCCGTAGTAGGTATACAAACGAGTGTTGTCAAGTACTCGACAACATTCGTTTGTATACACACTACGAAATAGTTTCTGAGAATGCTGCTCTCTAATTCCTATAGTTTTATTCCCAGATTCGGTGAAATAATGGCTACGGATAAGCGGATATTATCCGGTTATAGCTCCCGGTTAGTTAGTTGTGAAAATGAACCAACCGTTTCAGCCCTAGGCCATGTTGGAATTTGCAAAATACTTGTGGACTGAACTACTAATATCGTTTTTGCTGCATTTTCATGAAACTCAATATAAATGATCGACACAATGAGGAGCAGTACGTGACATAATTTTTTCCCAATCAAATTCAAGATGGCCGACTGGTGGCCATTTTGGATCTTTTTTAGTTTGAAAAAATGCCCCTTTTCAGTCACCCACACTATGCGGTAGGCCACAGTTGGGGAATACTGGGTGACATAACATCTCTAGTTTATTGGAAACTTGGTTTGTAGTTCCGCTGAACTCCATTAATGTACTGGAGAATGCCTGCTAAAGTAGTAATAATGTCGGGTATTAAAATTCAGGTCTGCAATTTTTAATGCTCAATCACAGTATAATATCTGAAAATAATTGGCTTAGACTGAGATAGGCACATTTGCGTAAATACATATTAAAAAGAACTGAAAACACAATGATAATAGAAACAAAGGGTACTATTATACACTAAAAAGTCAGGTTCAAGAATTTTTGCAGCCTCTGATGCATAATAAAGCTCAAGAATCCTCACCCATCTAACACAGAATTTTTTAACATTGTGTTATTGATGTTTAACACATTTGCTGCCACTTTGAGTTATCTCTTAGTTCCCAGTGTACCGGATTCTGCTGCTACGAGAATACTCGTTACTATAGTTTAAATTTATTTGAGCGAAATCAGCCTGGCTGTGAAAAGAAATGAGGGAATGTATCGCTGGCACATGGACAGATGTGGAAAATATGTAGTGTTGATTCTCTAGGACCGACAAGTAGGCTGGCAAATCTGCAAATTTAGATGACTATATTTGGTATTTTTAAACAAAAAAAATTATTACGGTTTAACAACACATTAACAGCCAGGGTCATATCATGTCAGTGACAGTTTAACGGGTGGAGGAAGCCAACATTTGGTATTATTTTCAAAGTTACCAGTGATAAAAGTGAATCGGAACCTTTGTTTTATTTGTAACTACAAAACATGAACAAGTGAACGATAATTGTGAATAGCTAATGAAGGAAAGGATTTGTACAAAAGGGTACAAATTTGGGTAGGTAGTCCTTGGCGAAGCATACTTCCAACATAGCATGAAATAAAAAAAAAATTGTTCCCCCAAAATATGCATGTTGCACATCTGTATAATGTTATACCTTTAATAAAAAAAGTGCAAAAAAAAAAAATCTATTTATAAAATGAGTGATCAAAACTCCAGTCCAACCCTCAACACAGCTGCCCAAGGTAACCCAGTATACTACTTCCTGATTCTAGTGTTCACTCAAACAAACTATTTTTCATATCCCTAAATGTGGGTTTGTCAAGACCTATTATACTACTTTCTGATTTGGAATAAGAAAGCTCTTGTCCATGAATGAACCTACTATATTTATTTATTTATTAAGGTTTAACGACACATTAACAGCCAAGTTCATATCGTGTCGGTGACAGTTTTACGGGTGGAGGAAGCTGGAGTACCCAGAGAGAACCACCAAGCAACGACGAGAACTGCCAGCTACCCAACATCGTAACTCTGAACGCTGCACCATAGCACAGACAGAGTTAGATTTGTTGAAGACATGCACACCATCGATGAGCAGCACACCTTAGTACCCAGCATCATCATGCCCCCATGTGAACAATCGGGGTGAAGTACCTTGCCCAAGGACATAACTTGGTGAACTGACGATAACCGGTTACTGCAACAACACTGCACCCCCCTAAACCTACAATATATCTTATCTTTGGTTTGGGAGAGAAACTGTCCAACTGTCATCTGCCCATCCTGATGACAGAAATGAATTTACTTCATTGGGACCCAGAATTTTAACTATGTAATTTAGTTCAAAACACTAATAACACAAAGAGAAGGTAAAGTTAGCAAACCTGTAGGTTTTTATGACTCTTCCGCTGTGAAGTAAAATGATTGCTTCATTGCGTGTGTCATTTATATAGGCAAAACAATCAATAAGATTTCAAGATACCCTTTGACTTGTGACAGATATGGATCCGTGCCGAAAAAAGAGCAACAGATACATACTGATTGGAGTTTCTAATTCAGGAATTCTTCAACACATCAGTTGGTTAAATCACTCATACACGCAGATACACTGAAATTATACAAGGATTCTGCTACTGGCCCCACCAATCCACCACCAAGATTAGAGAATTATCATGGCGATTGTAGTCCCGAAGAGTTACAACATAACTCTACCATACAAACTCAGACACAAGCAAATGAAGGTGAAAATAAAGACACAAGCCCAGACATATCACCTCAACCTGAATCTGGATCAAATTCAGATATGCCTGCATTAGGTTCCGAACTAGGGCCTAAAAATGCAAACGCCAAATCTGGTATGATATATCCAAACTAGTAAAAGCAATGTGACATAATGGCAAAAAGTGTTATTTTGTTCAGTGGAAGGACAAAATACCCAATACATGGGAATATGAAGAGAAGAAAATATTCCACCTATTTTAACTAAAGAGTTTCACATGAATAAAACTTCAAAGGGATATAAATGTAAAAGAAAGGTCAATTTAGAGGAATTTTAGCAATTACTGCAGCAAAACATATTGTTAAATTTCACTTTGTTACATGTACATGTCTTGGTTATTGGATTGTGTATTTGGGATTAAGCCTCGAATGAATATTTTGTCATTTTCTGGAAAAAAATCAAAATTGCCGGCAATCCTTTTTGGCATTTTATATTTATTTACATTTCTGCCCCTAGCATAGAAGTTTATGATTGAGTCTGTGTATGTTACAGTGTGAGTTTGTGGTCCTTAGAAACTGATGGAATTTTATTCTTGGTTGATCCCAAATGTACATAATTTGATAATGCTTCAGGTTGCAATATTGATAAATTTAAATTAATTTAAAGCCATAAAATGCAAGTACATGTCAAAGCTTACCACACTTTCTGGGAGCCCATTGGCTCAGTAGTAGACTGTTGGACTTCTGTGCTAGAGGTCCCGCGTACGATCCTGATCCGGGATGACCTGTATTGTGCCCTTGGGCAAGGCACTTTATCCCGCTTGCCTACATGGGGACATGATTACACCGAGTACTTAGGCGTACTGCACGTCGATGGTGCACATGTCTTCAATCGCAGTAACCCTGCTTGAGCGGAGCTTGAACAGAGTTACAATGTTGAGCTGACAGTTGCTCGTTGATACTTGGTGGTTCTCTCTGGGTACTCCGGCTTCCTTCACCTGTAAAACTCTCATGGTCACGATTAGCCATTGTGCATAAGTATGTGACCTTAAACACCAATAAATAAATACCACACTTTCTAAACTAATGTTTGAAACAGAACCTTTAATTACCAATTTACTTCAGCAAATATTAGTGCTGTGCGGTATACCGACTTTTCGATACAGTTTCAATTTTACATGGATACCGTAAACCATACCGAAACCAGATCAAAATATCACTTATTTCGGTATTTATATATTTCTGCAAAATTCACAGAAAGTCAACTCATCAAGATGGATTGTAAATCTAAAAGCCTTTGGGCCGCATATTTTTATTGAATTGATAAAAAAACCATGCAAAATCTGAACTTTGTAAGTGACAGGTAGCTGCAGTTGCCGCTAATACATTGGAGAAAACAATAAAAAAAAAGTGACAGCCAAAAACTAGCAAGTTGTTAACTTGGTACTTCCATTTCTGAAGAAATACAGCCAGGTCCCCATTCCTAACATTCAGCCTGATTCAATGTACCTTCTGAAAATTACTGTGCGATTTATTCACTGGGGACATTAGTGGTCGAGTGGGTGGTTGACTGTTTGACATTTGGTTGGAAATAATCCACTGACATTGACAACTCATACGTTGATAAACAGACGGTATCACTGCCTGTGGTTGTCACTTCTCGGCAATTTTTTTTTATAGCATTTCTTTCAATTCAGCATTGCTATTTTAAGTTGCAGATACTTTTAACAACTGATAATTTTTATTTTTGGCCAGTCGTCCGTCTTTCCGTCGGTCCCTCAACAATTCAATACGGCTCAGGTTAGAGGCCGTATTTACGAACCGATCTTTTGTTTTTGGGTCTGGTCTGAAATTCAAGATGGCCTCTGGCAGCCATTTTGTACAAAATTTGGTGCAACTGGATGAAGTGATTGTACCCGCACAATACACAGGATTTTCCTCGTATTTTCAGTTCCTGAGCGTTTTCGTCTCAAATTTGAGAAGAACGCAGAAAAATGGATTTTTGATGAGCCTATCAACATACTGACGGTAGAAGATATAATTGCAAGACCTCTATGCAGTATGCCAGCTCCCAGAGGTCACATCTAATGATATTCTGTACTGACCGCCAAGGCTCCATACATTGGAACAACCATAGCCATTCCAAACTGCGCATTATTACTATGTCGACCTCATTAAATGTCAACGAGTGGACGACATTTGCCAGTAAATCCATGTCAGTTGTAATTCCCATTCAGAAGTCCAAAACAACTGCTACCATAAGTGTTTCAATGAAGGTTACTTTTGAAGATTTCCAAATGCTTTTGCATCCGATTCTTATGCGTGGAGGCGGAAACACTACATGATGGGCAGTGATGTCGTGGTTCCTCACGATTGCAGAAGAAATATCTAGAGTTCAGAAATAAAAAACGAGCGCGTAATTGGGTGGGAGTGGGTGGGGGGGGGGGGGGGGGGGGGGGGTTCGGGTGGGAGCTGACAAATCAGTATGAGGAGTGTTAGTTTATGTCATTTCTTAATAAGTTCTACTTCTTCAATAAACCTGATGGATTTGATTTGTACGACCACAACAAGTACAGGCCGAAAGTCAAGATTAAACACTTATGTATACTGTTGTCCACTTTAGAGGAATTCCACCAGGTATTGGTCATATTGCCACAACCCTTCCTGTTGCTTCTTATCTACATGTACGTTGCAGGGTCTTCGGGTAGATGAATAATTCTCAGTTATTTATCTATGCCATGAGCTCTTATGGTGAAAGCCTGAAATTGAAACGCGGGTACCAGAAGGCAACTTCCCAGGCTCGAAGTCAGCAGTATTTAAAAATTTGACATGTGTGTGGGGGGAGGGGGGGGGGGGGGCATGTGTATATCTAAAGCTAATTCAAACTTGGACCCAAAGTCCGTAACATATTAGGCATATCCAAAGTGCACAGCCCCGAGATGTGGGAGGGTATTTGAAAGGAGGGGTGGGGGGGGGGCTTCTCCCCTTCCCGACTTTTTTTAAATAAGAGGCTCTGATAACAATTCTCATTTGAGGCTTGTCATGGCTCTGCGTAATGGCGTGTGACATTACTAAATCCCGCACTTTCCGGTCTCGGTTCTGGCCTGGTGTTGGGAAATCTCCTTGCCGACTTGAATAATGAGTTCTTTGACAATCATGATATTCTAAAAGTTATATAGGAGGTCATTGGACAATTGTTAGCTTCGTCGGCTGCTGGCTCTGAGTCTATGCCTCACTGGTCAGAAATTATTTTCCGACAGAATGTGTAAATTTTCGACAGAGATGTTTATTGGGGTCGTTGTTCGCCACCATCGCACACCCACCTTTTTTTTGGGGGGGGGGGGGGGTGGGGGGGGGGGGGGGGCAGGCAGAGTTTCCCAGTCCTCAATTTGGCTACAGCAACTAATTCCAGGCCTTCGTGGTGCTCTATTACTTTTGGCTTCCATGTCAGAATGTTAGGAAGCAAATGGATAGTTGCAGGTAGGTAATTGTCGGGTTATTTCTTATAATTAGACACCCTTAATGTTTCAATGATTTTTCACTCAAAACGTAAAATGACACTTAACGCCTACACTATACAATCTAAAAGCGCATATTCTTTTGAATATATTACAAATTACAACAAATCATTTGAATTGGTGTTCTATCAGCAAGGACTGATTAAGTAATACTAAATATTTAAAAGAAACGCGAATACCAATGTTTGCGGGTTTTACTGAAAATTTTGATTTCAAATTATGTACAGCGTTCACTGAAGTTGAGGTTGCCGGGTGCAAAATGATCAATGTTTTTCAGACGTGTTTCCTGGCATGGACGCCCGAGATGTAGAGTCCAACTAATGGGTGTTTGTGTTGGGTGGGGGTTGGGCAGTCGCGTCTGATAGTTTTACAGGTGGAGGAAGAGCCTCAACATCCAAATTCTGAATTACGGCCACTTTAACCCGTCTCGTAGTACAGTTTCGTCAGATCAAAGTGGCGATCGAAAGAAAGAAGTTTGGTTTTTGATCAAACATTTTCAGTCTCAACCGGACCAAAAAATTTCCAGGTAACAAAAAATATTTTTTTGTCTCAAAATTTACCAAAATGCATAGAAAACCGAAAAAAAAAATCCGATTTTTGTTCAAAAGTTTCCAAGTCCGAACCAGAGTGGTAGTTCTCCAGCCATCAGAAGCCAAGTGGAATAAAACCCTATTCCCTTGGGATGGGGAAGGTTTAAAGAGACCGCGAATGTTGCCATTTCAACCACGGAAGCCTTATACGATTCAAGAACGTCGATTATTCTCATGCCAAAATGAGGGTGTACGGACCGTTGGGAGGCCGAGAGTGTACATTTGGCGACCACCCGAAGCCAAATGCAACAGGATTGTGCTTCCACACTCCGGGGAATCTTTTTATCTATATACGGGCTACAGATTTTCAATCACCACCGCTTTTAACCCACTCCGGTAGCAAAGTATAATGAGGTCATAGTACCTGTCCAAAGACCCGACCAAAAACTTCCAGGAAAAAAAACAATTTTTTTCGTCTCAAACTTGACCAAAACGCGTAGAAAACCCCCCCAAAAAAATCCCATTTTTGTTGAAAATTTTCCAAGTCCGAACCGGAGTGGTAGTTTTCCAGCCATCAGAACCCAAGTGAAATAAAATCCTATTCCCGTGGGGTGGGGGAACGGTTTAAAGAGGCGGTGAATGTTGCGATTTCAACCACGGAAGCCTTATATGATTCAAGAACGTCGAGTATTTTCATGCCAAAAAGAGGGTGTTCGCATGGTTGAGAGGCTGAGAGCGTACATTTGGTGACCACCCGAATCCAAATGCAACAAGGTTGTGCTTCCACACTATGGGGAATCTTCTTGTCTATATACAGGCTACACATTTTTCAATCACCACCGCTTTTAACCCACTCCGGTAGTAAAGTATAATCAGGTCGTAGTAGCTGACCGAAGACCGGACCAAAAACTTCCAGGTAAAGAATTTTTTTTCGTTTCAAAATTGACCAAAACGCACAGAAAACCGAAAAAAAATTTCCGATTTTGGTTCAAAATTTTTCAAGTCCGAACCGGAGCAGTAGTTCTCCAGCCATCAGAAGCCAAGTGAAATAAAACCCTATTCCCCTGGGGAGGGGAAAGGTTTAAAGAGACCGTGAATGTTGCCATTTCAATCACAGAAACCTTATACGATTCAAGAACGCCGAGTATTCTCATGCCGAAAGGAGGGTGTACGGACCGTTGAGAGGCCGAGAGTGTATTTTGGCGACCTCCCTAAGCCAAACTCAACAAAATTGTGCTTCCAAACTACGGGGAATCTTTTTACCTATATTTGGGCTACACATTCTCAATCACCGCCACTTTTAACCCACTCCGGTAGTACAGTATAATTAGGTCAAAGTACCAGTCTGAAGACCGATTTTTCGTTTTTTGGTGTAGTGTAAAAAAAAAAAAAATAAATTTTTTTCGTCTCAAAATTGAACAAAACACATAAAAAATAAAGACAAAACACATAAAAAATAAAGACAAACATTTCCAGATTTTGGTCGAAAAGTCCGAACCGGAGTGGTAGTTCTCCATCCATCAGAAGCCAAGTGAAATAAAACCTTATTCCCATGGGGTGGGGAAAGGTTAAAGGAGACCGTGAATGTTGCCATTTGAATCACGGAAGCCTTATACGAGTCAAGAACGCCGAGTATTCTCATGCCAAAAAGAGGGTGTACGGACCGTTGAGAGGCCGAGAGTGTACTTTTGGCGACCGCCCGAAGGCAAACGCAACAAAATTGTGCTTCCAAACTATGGGGAATCTTTTTACCTATATATGCGCTACACATTCGCAATCATCACCGCTTTTAACCCACTCCGGTAGTACAGTATAATTAGGTCAAAGTACCAGTCTGAAGACCAATTTTCGTTTTTTGGTGGTGTAGTGTAAAAAAAAAAAAAAAATTTTTTTTCGTCTCAAAATTGAACAAAACACATAAAAAACAAAAACAAAATTTCCGAATTTTGGTCGAAAATTTCGGAAGTCCGAACCGGACCGAAAATTTTCAGTGTAAAAAAAAAAATTTTTTTCGTCTCAAAATTGAACAAAACGCATAAAAAACGGAAAAAAAAATTTCGATTTTTTTGGCCGCCATTTTGCATTGACGAAAAATCGAAACGAAATTCTTTCGATTTTTTTTATAAAGCGGTATTACTGCCTTCAATTTGGAACTCTTTTAGAGGGCTCATTATATTTAAATCTCGATATTTCAATCCAAAATGGCCGATTTTTGAGATAACTTTCCGTTTTGTGAAAAATTTTGGCAGAAAACATAAAAAATGGAAAAAAATACCGATTATATTTGTTTTAGACAAGAGTAATTCTGACAAGTCTGTCAAAAAATTAAGTCGATAGCTTTTTTCTTTCATGAGATATTGGCCTACAAAGCTTTGGGCGTTTTTGCCCACCAAGAAACATTTTCCCCCAAATACTGATGGTTTTATTTATTAGGACTCATGGCCGTCATTGATAGTTTTTATTTTTGAGAAATAATGAATCTAGACATAATAAAGTAAAAAAAAAACAAGAAATTTTTTTTCAATTTTTGGTCACAGTGTCCCGAAGCCATGTTTGACTGCTAGCGGAAGCCAAATTAAGAACAACTCCATTTCCCAAAGATGATAACTGTTCATGTACACTGTGACTTCAACATTTCTACCCTTAGAAGCTTTCAAATCGTCCCACTTGTTGAGTACTGTGACGGCAAAGTAGCCTGGTGGAAACAAAAAATTCCGACTTTTGGTCGAAAATTCTAAGTCCAAACCGAAAATTTTTCTGGTGCAAAAAATTTTTTTTTTTCGTCTCCAAATGGCCTGAAACACATAAATAACCGAAAATAAAAATTCGATTTTGCGGCCGCCATTTTGGATTACCGAAAAATCGAAACGAAATTCTTTCGATTTTTTTTATAAAGCGGTATTACTTCCTTCAATTTGGAACCCTTTTAGAGGGCTCGTTATATTTAAATCTCGATATTTCAATCCAAAATGGCCGATTTTTGAGATAGCTTTCCGTTTTGTGAAAAATTTTGGCAGAAAACATAAAAAATGGAAAAAAATACCGATTATATTTGTTTTAGACAAGAGTAATTCTGACAAGTCTGTCAAAAAATTAAGTCGATAGCTTTTTTCTTTCATGAGATATTGGCCTACGAAGCTTTGGGCGTTTTTGCCCACCAAGAAACATTTTCCCCCAAATACTGATGGTTTTATTTATTAGAACTCATGGCCGTCATTGATCGTGCAAAGTTTGAAAAAAATCTTAAAGACCGTTTTCGAGAAAACTCTTTCCCCGATGTGTTGGAAAAACAAAAAAAAAAAAAAAAAAAAAAATGAATAATAATCTTGGCAATAACAAATAGATTTTCCTTTCAGGAAAATCCAAATTAGATTTTTGCACACAACTTCCATATGAAAGCGCTGATTTGAATAATTTTTTGTGTGAATGTTGATACATCACATATAATATGGGTTTTTTTTCTCATGCATAAATGATGCCAATTAGACTAACTTTGATCTATTTGTGTTACTTTCAGCACTGTAACTGCAAGTTCCAATACGGCTCGGGCTAGAGGCCGTATTTATGAACCAATCTTTACAAAACTTCTTGGGTGCCTTTGTTATCACCGTGGGACAAGAACAAGTGGTTTTGGGTGCGGTCCAAAATTCAAGATGGCCACCAGCAGCCATTTTGTACTTTAGTTAGTGCAATCAGTTTTTAGCTCACCTGACTTTCACCGTCCGTCATCCGTCGTCGTTTGTTTCTGTCGTCCGTGGACATGGTATTTGCATCTTCTCCTCCCAAACTGCTGAACCAATTTAATTGATATTTGAGATAATAGGTTGTTATGACATTGCAATTTGATTTTGTTCAAATCAAGTTGCCTCGCCCCTTGGTAGGGCCACACCCAAAAAGTGTGCTGAAATCTTAAAAAAGAAGAAAAACCGAGAATTTTTATTTGGTGTGAAGCTTCCTCAGGACCAACAGAAAGAATTGGTAAAAAAAATTGCCATCGGTTTTATCATTGGGTACAGTTTCGAGACTTTGAAAAAGTGCTGAGTCAGCACTTTTTAACACTGTAGGCAATGGGAAAAACATTAAAAAATCTTCTTCTCCAGATCCAGCAGGCAGAATCTTTTGATATTTGGTATGCAACATTATAGGGTGGATCTGATTCAAGTTTGTGCAAATTGGCCCCCTGGGTTCATATTTGGGCTCAGTATAGAAGCCCGATTTCGAACTTAGAGCATTTCAGGCAAATTTCTTAAAAAATCTTCTTCTCCAGATCCAGCAGGCAGAATCTTTTGATATTTGGTATGCAACATTGTGGGGTGGATCTGATTCAAATTTGTTCAAATCGGCCCCTTAGATGTATATTTGAGGTCAGTATAGGAGCCCAAATTTCAACTTAGTGCATTTCAGGCAAATTTCTTTGAAAATCTTCTTCTCAAGATCCAGCAGGCAGAATCTTTTGATATTGGGTATGCAACATTGTGGGGTAGATCTGATTCAAGTTTATTCAAATTGGCTCCCTAGATTCATATTTGGGCTCACTATAGAAGCTCGAATTCGAACTTAGTGCATTTCAGGCAAATTTCTTAAAAAATCTTCTTCTCCAGATCCAGCAGGCAGAATCTTTTGATATTTGGTATGCAACATTGTGGCATGGATCTGATTCAAGTTTGTTCAAATCGGCCACCTGGATTCATATTTGGGCTCACTATAGAAGCCCGAATTCGAACTTAGTGCATTTCAGGCAAATTTCTTCAAAAATCTTCTTCTCCAGATCCAGCAGGCAGAATCTTTTTATATTTGGTATGCAACATTGTGGGGTGGATCTGATTCAAGTTTGTTCAAATCGGCCTCCTGGGTTTATATTTGGGCTCAGTATAGGAGCCCAAATTTGAACTTCGTGCATTTCAGGCAAATTTCTTAAAAAATCTTCTTCTCAAGATTCATCAGGCAGAATATTTTGATATTGGGTATGCACCATGCTTAGGGGGGGGTGAGATTCAATTTTGTTCAAGCCAAGTCCCTGGGTTCATGTTTGGGCTCACTGTGGGAGCCTGAATTATAACTTAGTTCAAAATGAGGAATTTTCTTTAAAAATCTTCTTTAGATCCAGCAGTCGGAATGTTTTGATATTTGGTATGGAGCATCCTTAGGTGGGAGGGGGGGGGGGGGGGAGATTCAAGTTTGTTCAAGCCATGTCCCTAGGTCCATATTTGGGCTCACTGTGGGAGCTTGAATTGTAACTTAGTTCGAAATGAGGAATTTTCTTAAAAAATCTTCTTCAGATCCAGCAGTCAGAATGTTTTGATATGTGGTGTGTAGCATCCTTGGGGGGGTGGGGGGGGGGGGGGGGGAGGGGAGAGATTCAAGTTTGTTCAAGCCATGTCCCTAGGTCCATATTTGGGCTCACTGTGGGAGCTTGAATTGTAACTTAGTTCGAAATGAGGAATTTTCTTAAAAAATCTTCTTCAGATCCAGCAGTCAGAATGTTTTGATATGTGGTGTGTAGCATCCTTGGGGGGGGGGGGGGGGTGGAATTTAATGTGTGTTAAAGCCAAGTCCATGGGTCCATATTTGGGCCCAAACTATAACTTAATCAATATGAGGAATTTTTCTTTAAAAATCTTCTTCAGATTCAGCAGTTGGAATGTTTTGATATTTGGCATGGAGCAACCTTAGGGGGCTGAGAGTCAAGTTTGTTCAAGCCAAGTCCCTTGGTTCATATTTGGGCTCACTATGGGAGACAACTTTGTTCAAAATGAGGAATTTTATTTAAAAATCTTCTTCAGATCCAGCAGATGAATGCTTTTGATATTTTTTATGCAGCATCCTTGGGGGTGGGGGGGTGGGGTGGTAAGATTCAAGTTTGTTCAAGCCATGTCCCTTGGTCCATATTTGGGCTGATTGTGGGAGTTCAAATTGTAACTTGGTTCAAAATGAGGAATTTTCTTTAAAAATCTTCTTCTTCAGATCCAGCAGTCGGAAGGTTTTGATATTTAGTGTGCAGCATCCTTAGGGGTGTGAGATTCAGGTTTGTTAAAGCCAAGTCCCTGGGTCATATATGGGCTCCCTGTGGGAGCCCGGATTATAACTTAGTTCAATATGAGGAATATTCTTTAAAAATTTTTTTTTAGATCCACTGGTCAGAATCTTTGGATATTTGGTATAAGCTTTTCTTAGGAGGAGCAGATGCAACTTGTTGAAATCAATTCTCTGGGTTGATATTTAGGCTACCATGTCAGGTGAGCGCCCTCAGGCCCCCTGGGGCCTCTTGTTTGTATAGAACTTCTGTATGAAAGTTCTGATTTGAATAATTTTTTGTATGAATGTTTAGTAACATGGAATACATCACATATAATACAGGTTTTTTTCTCGTGCAGAAATTATGCAAATTAGACGAACTTTGATTTATTCAGTGCTTCTTATACACAGTAAGTGCAGATGTCAATACGGCTCAGGCAAGAGTATGTATTTATGAACCGATCTTCACGAAACTTCTTGGGTACTTTTTATCACCTTGGGACGAGATCGAGTGTTTCTGGGTGCGGTCCATAATTCAAGATGGCTGCCAGTGGCCATTTTGTACCGAAATTAGGTCCAATCAGTTTTTTGTCACAACTTCTATATGGCTGATATTTATGAACTGATCTTCACGAAACTTCTTGGGTACCTTTGGTATCATCTTGGGACAGGAACGAGTGTGTTTTGGGGTGCCTTTGTTATCACTGTGCTATGAGAACAAATATTTTGGGGTTCAATCAGACCCATTCTGGGACTCCAAGATTTCTTATCTAGTTTAGCATCTGACTGTCACCCACCTTTACAATACTTTACCTATACATTTTTTACAGGCAATGGTCAGTATTTATGTTCAGACAGTTACATTACTTTATATGTACCTTTGTTATCAGGTCATTACCTAGATGTTTGTCATTGCTGTGTCACATACTATACATGTACATGTCTTAACAAGTTGAGCTACAGTGTCATTGACACTTTCATTTGGTAATAAAATGTTTTGATGCAGTGGGTTTTTAGATGACGCGCGCATTGTCTGAGAACCCGGTCATTTTTTTTAATGGCCTTATCGCACTTTGAGATAAATTATTGTAATAAATTTGATTTTACTCGGAAACTATAGTGTTCATGGGATTTTTTTTACCTAATTTCCTTTCATAGGTATATTCAGTGATTGCTGTAACTTCAATACAAACTTGGTGATGGGAAATACATTGGTTACGATATATGATATATTCATCCCAACAGGCCTGGCATTCATAAAAATGCAGGAGAGCTAAAAATCGCTCCCCTTGTATGGCATAGGGAAGCGATTAGCTCTCCTCAAGCTTATAAAAGCTGTAAGTGGCGAAATGAAGTTTTACTATTAATGAATTGTGCCTAGTGGGCTTTGTACTTATTTTTTGGTGCTGCTAACAAAGGTAGTCTCTGTGAGACGGCTACACTGCCCTTCCCACACCTCTGGGCCTCCAAAAGGCTCTGGTGTGGGAGGGGCAGTGTGACTGTCTTAGAGACCACTAACGTAGCAGATATCTCAAAAGATGTGGGTTTGAGAAATAGGCTGTTATGGTAATCATTTTTTTTAAAGGCCAGGAGGGCTATTTTTCTTCGTCCGTAATTGTTTTCAGACAAGCAGAAGGCAAGTGAATAAATGACTCTCTAGAAAATGCCAGGTCTGTCCCAAGTAACTCAGAATATACTCATGGAAATGATAAATAAATGTTTTGTCCTAACAGGAATGAAAGTGTCAATGACACTGTAGCTCAACTTGACAAACTTGAACTTGGTAAGTTATAAATGAAATGACAAAATTGAAGAACAGAGTAATCCATCAATTTTTAAATGTAAACTGTAAGACTGGCTGAAGGAAGAATGTTGATACACAAATGCAATATGTTCAGAGGTTACTGTAAATGGCAACTTTTTTCACAGAAATGAATGCTAATCAATAGTAGTGCACACCCACGCAGTGGCGTGGGCGCACATAGGTAACCCAAGTACGTATCCATGATTTCATAATTTTTCTATATACCATGCAACAGAGTTTGGGGTGCCATCTGGCGGCGTGGCTCTCCCACTGGCAAAAAATCCAGAATCATTGTAACGGATATTTAATTGTTTTTGGCTTTTCAAAGGACATTATGTAAAATATATTGTCGCAGAATGCTGGAAACTATGAGAAATAATTAAGTATGAAGTGACTTTCGAGGTTAGGTGGTTGTTGGCGAGTTAGGTATTGTTTGAAAGTTCGAAGTGCCCATATCGTCCGTTACCGGTTTCGTCAGATTCAAAAGCCCAGTTTCAATTTTAATTGAGAACGTACACTTCACAAAAAGTTGACAACGAATAAAAAAATAAAACCAGTGATTTATTGACACTTTTAGTGGGCCTTTTTCATTTGTGGGGAACTTAGCCCGATTTCTTTAGAATCAGCCGGAGTTCGGATGAATTCAAGTTACGTTGAAGTACGTTCTGGGGAAATCTTTGTTTTCAAAACACGGGCATGCAGTCTTGTAGTAAAATTTTACAGAAACAGACATGCACGCGAACAGCGATATTCGTTTATTTCCAAGATTTTTCTTCACAAATTCACTGGCTCTAGTCTATGAACTATTTTTACCAGTGATACAATACAATGTCAGTTTTAGACTTCAGAATTACAGTGTAGCGGCCAGCCAATTTTGTGATCTGACGTGTTCTCCTAAAGGCTAAATACCAGAACCACTCAGAACTCCCATTTAAATTACACTTCCTCTGTGTTTTGGTAAACAATGTTTTAATTCCTGGATGCTTTAGGCTTTGCAACCAGAATAGAACTGAACTCATCCTCAAACTAATCAGTGTCGTCGCCCTCCTCGTCTGACCAACATCTGGAGGTGGGGATTCTGATAATTAGTACATGTAGGTTTCTCCCAAAATGGCAAAAAAACGTTTAAAAAGCCTAAATACCAACCTCCCCAGAACCGACCTCTAAATAACATTTGCACACTGATTCCAGAGAAAATATTTCATTTCTACTGATTCTAGTTTGTTTTAGAGCATTCAAAAGGAAACTGAAATTTAATTTATTACAAATTGTGTGACGGCATTTCTGTCTGTCCATCCATCCATCAGTGAGTGGAAAACTCACAGCCTGGACGATTCGTACCTCTGGCAATTGGTACCTTTTGCTGGACAATTCGTACCCCCGATGCCTGGACAATTCGTGCCTTTTCCCAGGACATTTTGTACCCCTCCTCTGGGCAGTATCTGACAGTTCGTACCAACTCTGGACAATTTGTATCCGCTTCTGCAAATTCATACCCTGTTTAATTAACCCCCTCTGAGAGGATTATAAACTTGGAGAAAGGATAAAAAAAGGCGATGTCATTTCTATTATTTTAAAAAGACATAGAATATCAAATTTCATTACTTAAAGTAAAAAGCAAGTAGACACTTAAAAGATTCATCGTCACGACGGCAAAAAGAAAATGCTCTATTGAGGGAGCTCAGAATGAAATTAATAAATTATTAAGGTGACACGCTCTTTAACTTATTATTTGGGACATCTTAAAATTATTTATTGTTAGATCTTCACCAATTTAAAGAATTATTGTGGCTTCATTAAAAAAAATAGTGTTTTAACTGTAAAACTACATCCATTACTATCTACTATAAATTTTCTTTTACCACATACAGACCCGAAGTTGATAATACTAGAGATTGATTTTTCACTTATAAATGCTGTTAAGCGATGGTTCACCCATTGAAGTTTCATTTCTATGCATAAATCATGTTTTGATTGGTTGTTTCATGCATATGTTTATGTTTGTATTACTATCACTCTGTCGACTTTTCATTTTCATTTCACTCAGCCAAAACATGAGTCAAAAACTTTTAAATAGTTAATACCAGGCCTGAAAATAAGCAGTCTGACATTCACAGAATTAGGTTCACAGAGGGTGAATTTGATGATGCTATCCCATGTAGTGGGCCAATTTATCCTCTGGGCACCTCTTTCTGTTTAGTTTTGAGACCCTGATTCATATTGAGGTTCACAGAGGGTAAATTTAGTGATACTACCCTGCTGTGCAGGGTACCATCATTAAATTCACCCTCTGGGGACCTCATTTTGCAGATGACAGGCTGCTTATTTTCTGGCTTGGTTAATACATGAGACAGTTTAGTACACTTACTTGAAACAACTTGTACCAAAAAGGAGACAATTCATAACTTTTACTAGGACAATTCGTACCTTTTGTCTAGACGATTTGTACCTTATTGTCAAGACAATTCGTACCCCCTAATTGTTGTATGAATCGTCCAGGGTGCAAGTTGTCCAAGAACCGTCCATCACAGACCGCGATTCTTTGCTTTTCATTTACCCGGTTGTACATGTACATTTTCAGTAACTGGCTTCTGACTATTTTTCACACTGTAACCCCCTCCGCCTTACACACACACACATACACAAATATATTAAACATTAAAGAGCACTATCTTTTTGAATATCTGATTCATCCTCTCTGGAAAACATACATGTACATTGTATTTTTCTTAATTTTACTCTTTTTATCAAAATGTGTCATGAGTGTCTGTAGGGATTAAATCCAAGGTTGTGAAAGTGCCTTTGTGGGTATTTGCAGCATAAGCACCACACTACAGAAGCAATATTTGATGGTTTTAGGCATTTTTGTGGTGCTATGAGATACCACATGAGCTGCACTGTCATGCTGTTGGAAAACAATCAATGTGTTACGTTTTGTCAGAGACATACCAATGATCTAGGTGCTTTAATTAAGAAATCTGAGGCATTTTTAAAAAAAATAACTTTTTTACAAAAATTGGAAAATATTCATGAAACACATTGTGAAATATCTTCAGAAGCAAGAATGTGATTTAAAAACTATCGCAAATGAGAAATGTAATATCATAAGAAGTTTGTTTTGTGTCAACATCAATTAATTTATGAATTATATCATAGTTTGGGATGAAAGTGGGTATGCTGGGGGTCAAGGGGACACATTCAGGGCTATATTTTACCACATCAATATGTACATGAAGAAGAAAATTTGACATCATTTGTTAGGATAAAATGGCACTATCTACTGATATTGGTGATTTATATAGCTGCAACACCAGTTTTTAAAACAAAATTGACATTCATTTTGTTTTGTATGGAGTGGAATGAGACAGATTTTTCCCCAAACTATTGTCTGCTGATGCAGATTTTAGTTTTATTTTGAAATTGGGATAGTTTTCAAAGAAAGCAGTGAATTCTCAAGCTGAAATGACTCTTTTATCAAATGAAAGAGGTAAAATGTATCTTTGGAAGGATTAGAATGAAGCTAAAATCCCTCCCAATCATTTTTACACACTTAGCAAAATCCCCCCCCCCCCCCCCCCCCCTACAGTTTTTGAGGGGTAGTACCACAATCTCCCACATTATTTTAAGAGCAGTTTTAAGAGCAGTACAAAAATCCCCTCCCGGCCTTTTACACCAAAAGGTTAAAAAAGCAGTCCAAGAGGATTTAAAAACTTAAGTATTTAATTTGTAAATTACATAAACACTCATTTACAAGAAAACATGCCTCAGTAACTATTTATAAGGACAGTTATTTATTTTTTTATTGGAGTTTAAGGAAGTGCTCGGCCTCGAGTGGTAAAAAGTTTTGGACATTTTTCAGGTAAAAGTTTTGTGGGTTACCCTTTGGAAGGTTTGGGGTTGATTATAGGAAATACATACATATAAATGTACATGTATTTTGCCTTCCAACACTGATTTAATTATTATTTTTTTGGATATTACACGTATTTTACATTTCAATGTTCATTCAAGAAACACAGACCGAATAATACTGTTTTATTTTTTGAAAAGTTATATTTTGTCACAGTCAGCAATAAAGGCCATATATTGCCAAATATAATGCAGTTAAATGCATCTTGAGCAAGTGTGGCATCCAGAATTGAGTAGCACACTATAACCTCCGGCAAAATACCAAAAACACATATAACCACCTACTTTACCTATTAACACATTTAATTAAACCATGGTTTCCCCTCATATTACTTGTTATAGAGGGGATTCCAATTATATTCCAATCCTCTCCCAAATCACCATCCAAACACTCAGCCAGAAAACCCATATTTCACTTGTATTCACTGGTATAATAGGAGTTTTCTCCATATTTTGATTCCCCATGGGAACCCCAGGAAGTAAGCAGCACTTGTTTACTGTGGTAAACCAGTTCCGCTTTACTAGTAAAATAGGACCCAGTCACCAATGCTTGGGGTGAAAGTCCTCTAAAATGGGCAACATGTAGATCAACGATTGACTAAACTTTACTTCATCTCCATGTTGTGTCACGATTAGCCATTGTGCATAAATATGTGACGTTAACCACCAACAAACAAACCATATTATGATAACCCTTTACCTTACATGTACATGAAAAGAAGATACCACTTTTGAATAACTAATTTCTTTTCATTTTTTGGGGTCAAAAACATAGCTATGCCCCCCCCCCACCCCCCCCACCCCCCTCTCACTGGAATGAGCTGAACAAACTCATTCCAATGAGGGGGTCATGGCTATGTTTTTGATGCCACAAAATGCAAAAATAATTAACATTGAATGGCAATTTTGGTAAATGGTGCTAGCCGGTTTTGGCCAATTACATTGAGTGAATGATTAATAGAAGCTTTCTCCATATTATTATGTTAACCCTTTACCTTACATGAAAAGAAGATAGCACTTTTGAATAACTAATTTCTTTTATTTTTTGCGTCAAAAACATAGCTATGACCCCACACCCCTTCCACTGGAGAGAGCTGAACTAGTTCATTCCAATGAGGGGTCATAAGCTATATTTTTGATGCAAAATAATGAACATTGAATGGCAGTTTTGGTGAATGGTGCTAGCCTGTTTTGGCCATTACAATGAGTGAGTAATGAAAAATGTTAAAAACCAATTTCTTCATTCACAGAGTATTTTGGAACATAAATTTGGGGGAAAGGGGGTGGGGGGTACATGCGGAAAAGTAACAAAATTGGAAATGTAAATGAATGGCTTTTGTGCACATACCAATATAGTAGTCTGAATGCTAGTGTTGTCAGGGTCCCCATGTTATAGCACAAAACTACATTAACAATTGTCCCTCTACCACCCATACTGAACCCCTCAGCTGATGAGAAAGTTAACAGCATACACTCTCAGTTTCCTATGATTTGCTTTAGTACTGCAGCACTCAGGGTCCACTGAGTTTTTTTTTCTATTTGACAACCCTGTCCTGGCTCTTCTCACTATATTTTTCATTGTATGGCAGTCAGTATTCCTATGTACATACAGACTGTCACTTTCAAAATATGTGATTGCATGTCTGTCTGCCCATCATACCATTCCTCTGTGCATGTAGCCTATCACTTTCAAGATATGTGATTGCATGTCTGTCTGTCCATCATACAAAGTGTTGGTTTGTTTTTCATTTGCACAGTTCTACATTTTCAATAACTGGCAATTGACCCCCCCCCCCCCCCCCATCCCATACACACACATACACAAATATATTAAACATTAAAGAGCACTACATTCCTGAAGCAAATATCTGAGTCATCCTCACTGGGTACTATGCATACATGTATTTTCCATAATTCCACTCTTTTTATCAGAATGGGTGCCTGTAGGGATGAAATCGAAGGTTGTAAACGAGCCTTGTGGGGTACATGTACTTGTGGGACACGCACATCACTACAAAATCAATATTTGATGGTTTTAGGCATTTTAACAGTGCTATGAGATACCATAGGAGCAGTGCTCAGTTGGCCATACCGTTGGAAAAAAATCAGTGTTTAATGTTTTGTCAGTGGCATACCAATGACTCTAGGTCCCTTAACTGAGAACATGAGGCTTTTTTCACAAGAATGGCAAAATATTCATCAAATGCATTGTGACATATCTTCAGAAGCCAGAATGTGATTTAAAAACTATCACAAATGGGAAATTTAATATCACAAGAGGTTTATTTGCGTCAACATCAATTTATGAGTTTTAATTTTTGATAAAAAGGGGCATACTAGGGGGACACCTTCGGGGCTATATTTTGCCACATCAGTATGTACATGTAGAAGAAAATTTGACATCAGTTGTTTGGATAAAATGGTACTGTCTATTGATATTGGTGAATTATATAGCTGCAACCCCAATTTTTGAATCAAATTTGACATTCATATTGTTTCGTGGGGTTGGAACACCACTCTTTGTCTTGGTATATGGTTAAATGAGACAAATTTTTCCTCAAAGTATTGCATGCTGATGCAGATTTTAGTTTTATTTTGGGATTAGGTTAGTTTTCAAAGAAAAGCTAGATGAATTCCTTACCTCTCAGCTTACTCTTTAAGTAACAGAGTAGAACAATGTATTGGAGGCAACAGCAGTTTTTAAGCCATTTGACACAGTTTGGACAGTTTTCTTTAAAACAACAAATTTCCTATGTTTTTAACTCAGTGGAAGCCAAATGTTGAATTCTCGTGCAGAAATGACTCTTTTGTCACGTGAAA
>JAUFNR010000504.1:0-20529 GCA_031216915.1 Pictodentalium vernedei
AGGTGAATGCCATCAGGCCCTCTGGGGGCTCTTGTTTGTTTTCTGTTTGGACAACATTGCCCTGGCTTTTCTATCTATATTTTTCATTTTAAGTTAGTCACTACTTTTATTTAGGCTTCCCAATTTTGTTACTGCATGTCTGTCTGTCTGTCCTTCGAATGAAATGTTTCTTTGCTTTTCATTTGCCTGGGTCAACATTTTAAATAATTTGCAGCTATCTTTCACCCTCCAACCTTCCCCCCCCCCCCCCCCCCCCCCCCCCCCCCCCCCCCCCCCCACACACACACACACAAACACACACATACAAAAATCTGGGCTGGCAAGTATTGAGTATTTTATCAAAAATGTGGTACTCGAGTACTACGAGTACTGATTACTTTGGACCCAGCCTATCACAAGTATATAAACAAATACAGTACAGTGGCAGTGTACTGCTCACTTTCCATGGATGGGCAATATTTCCACGGATACAAATTCATACAATAATATTTGATGCCAAACACTAACTATAGGGTATAATCATCAAAAATTTAAATAATGAAGCACCAGGTACAGTTAAAACTAGAAGTCCTGTCACGAATAGTGCGCTTATCTAGGCTTAATTGCGCGTTGGAATTGCGCGCATTTGCCATATCGAATGGCATCCAAAGCACGGGCAGGTTCTCTTGGTTACTCATAGCAAACACATGCAATGTTTCTGCCATTGGACCTCCGGGTTACCCGGAGGTCCATTGGCTGAAACATTGCTTGTGCACAGGCCATATGTACAGAATTTGATAGCTTTACTTGGGCCATAACGCGTACATTAATGCACATATCAACGTGCTATTTGTGGCGCATCTCACGACAGGACTTCTAGTTTTAACTGTACAAACCGATGCTTCATCAATTAAAATTTTTGTAGATGATGATTTTTATTGACTGGTAAATGCATGAGTGGACATCACTGCCCGCGCGTGTATTACAATCCTTTTGACAGAATGCATGCCTGTGGGGATTAAAACCAAAATAGTGAAAGTGCACTTGTGGATATTTGCAGCACAAGCACAGCACTAATGAATCAATATTTGATGATTTTAGGAATTTTAACAGTGTCATGAGACACCACAGTAGCAGGTATTGGTCATTCTGTTGGAAAAAATCACTGTTTTATGACTCGAGGTGCCTTAACTGAGTAAACCTAGGCTTTTTCTTACAAAGATTGCAGAATATCAAACACAATGTGAAATGTGTTCAGAAGCAAGAATGTGATTAAAAAATAATGGGAAATTCATGTCACCATCAATTTATTTATAAATTAATAAAGCTTTTTAGCTCACCTGAGCAAAGCTCAGTGGGAGCTTTACTGATCACATTCTGTCCGCCGTCCGTCCGGCGTTAACTTTACATTATTCAAATGTTGGGTAAATGTTTATTACCTAATGCCAATTCAGATTTGTTCAAATGAAGTTGCCCCCCTTCTCCTGGGTGGTGCCATGCCCCCAAGGGGCACCAAAATCTTCTCATCAACCAGCAGTAGCAGAGACTTGATATATGGTATGCAGCTTCCTTTTAAGGTGTAGACTTGGATTTCTTTAAGCGAAGTTTGATGGGCTATATTTGGCGTTGTTATGGGAGGGGCAAAATTTCTGGCCCCGCCCAAAATTTCTATTTTCAGAACCGAGAGGCTGATTTGAATCAAATTTTATGTGAGGGCTTATTGGGTCATAAGTACCTAATTTATGCCAAATTTTCTTTTTCTGTAGCCCCATGGAAACCACAGGAGCTAAAAATCGAAAAAAGTAAAACGCCATATCTCCTGGGTTTATATTTTTGCTCTATATAGGAGCCCGAATTGAAACTTAGTGCATTTCAGGCAAATTTCTTAAAAAATCTTCTTCACCAGATTCAGCTGGCAGAATCTTCTGATATTTGGTATGCAACATTGTGGGGTGGATCTGATTCAAGTTTTGTTCAAATCAGCCCCCTGGATTCATATTTGGGCTCACTATAGAAGCCCGAATTCGAACTTAGTGCATTTCAGGCAAATTTCTTAAAAAATCTTCTTCTCCAGATCCAGCAGGCAAAATCTTTTGATATTTGATATGCAACATTGTGGGGTGGATCTCATTCAAGTTTGTTCAAATCAGCCTCCTGGGTTCATATTTGGGCTCAGTATAGGAGCCCAAATTTGAACTTAGTGCATTTCAGGCAAATTTCTTTGAAAATCTTCTTCTCAAGATCCAGCAGCAGAATCTTTTGACATTGGGTATGCAGCATGCTTAGGGGGTGAGATTCAGGTTGTTCAAGCCAAGTCCCTGGGTTCATATTTGGGCTCACTGTGGTAACCCAAATTATAACTTAGTTCAAAATGAGGAATTTTCTTTAAAAATCTTCTTCAGATCCAGCAGTCGGAAAGTTTCGATATTTGTTATGCAGCATCCTTAGGGGGGTGAGATTCAAGTTTGTTCAAGCTATGTCCCTAGGTCCATATTTGGGCTCACTGTGGGAGCCCGAATGATAACTTACATGTAGTTCAAAATGAGGAATTTTCTTTAAAAATCTTCTTCTTCAGATCCAGCAGTCAGAATGTTTTAATATTTGGTATGCAGCATTCTTAGGGGGGTGAGATTCAAGTTTGTTCAAGCCATGTCCCTAGGTCCATATTTGGACTCACTGTGGGAGCTTGAATTGTAACTTGCATGTAGTTCGAAATGAGGAATTTTCTTAGAAAATCTTCTTCAGATCCAGCAGATGAATGCTTTTGATATTTTTTATGCAGCATCCTTAGGAGGCAAGATTCAAGTTTGTTCAAGTCATGTCCCTAGGTCCATGTTTGGGCTATCTGTGGGAGCTCGAATTGTAACTTAGTTCAAAATGAGGAATTTTAAAAAAAAATCTTCTTCAGGTCCAGCAGATGAATGCTTTTGATATTTTTTATGCAGCATCCTTAGGAGGCTAGATTCAAGTTTGTTCAAGCCATCTCCCTAGGTCCATGTTTGGGCTCACTGTGGGAGCTCGAATTGTAACTTAGTTCAAAATGAGGAATTTTCTTTAAAAATCTTCTTCTTCAGATCCAGCAGTCAGAATGTTTTAATATTTGGTATGCAGCATTCTTAGGGGGGTGAGATTCAAGTTTGTTCAAGCCATGTCCCTAGGTCCATATTTGGACTCACTGTGGGAGCTTGAATTGTAACTTGCATGTAGTTCGAAATGAGGAATTTTCTTTAAAAATCTTCTTCTTCAGATCCAGCAGTTGGAATGTTTTGATATTTGGTGTGCGGCATCCTTAGGGGGGTGAGATTCAAGTTTGTTAAAGCCATGTCCCTAGGTCTATATTTGGGCTCACTGTGGGAGCTTGAATTGTAACTTAGTTCGAAATGAGGAATTTTAAAAAAAAATCTTCTTCAGGTCCAGCAGATGAATGCTTTTGATATTTTTTATGCAGCATCCTTAGGAGGCTAGATTCAAGTTTGTTCAAGCCATCTCCCTAGGTCCATGTTTGGGCTCACTGTGGGAGCTCGAATTGTAACTTAGTTCAAAATGAAGAATTTTCTTTAAAAATCTTCTTCTTCAGATCCAGCAGTTGAAATGTTTTGATATTTGGTGTGCGGCATCCTTAGGGCCCGGGGGTGGGGGGTGGAGATTCAAGTTTGTTGAAGCCAAGTCCCTGGGTTCATATGGTTCATATATGGGCTCGTGGGAGCCCAAATTATAACTCGGTTCAATATGAGGAATATTCTTTAAAAATCATTTTTTTTAGATCCACTTGTCAGAATCTTTGGATATTTGGTATAAGCTTTTCTTAGGAGGAGTAGATGCAACTTGTTGAAATCAATTCTCTGGGTTGATATTTAGGTTACCATGTACAGGTGGGCGCCCTCAGGCCCCCTGGGGTCTCTTGTTTTAGGAAAAAATGCATACTGAGAGCTTGGGGGCGGGGGGGGGGGGGGAGGGGGGAGGGTACATCCCGGGCTATAATTTACCTCATCACTAGGTAAAAGAATATTTGACATCATTTGTTGAGATAAAATGGCACTTTCTATTGATATTGGTGGATTATATAGCCTCAGCCAGGGCTTATAAGAATCTGAGAATCGATTCCCGTAGAGATCCGTGCAACAAAACCAGTGAGAAACCATGTAGCGTCTCGTAACATTGCTGCTAGGATTCACATGAAGAGAACTGAGTCAGTTTAACCCTTTACCTAACACAAAGGCAGCAAATTAACCAATACAACACTAACATGACCTGAAATATTGTGACACTGGCAATAAAATTTGTACAAATATGGCTGTCATTGGAACCGGCTCTCATCACTGGTTCTAGTAACATCCATAATTATTACGCTTGATGAATATTGTTTATTTTTAGGTCACCTGACTGTAAGTCAGGGGGCGCTTAAATGATGACTTTCTGTCTGTCCACCATCAGTCCATCCTGTGCGGTGTGAACTTTACATTACTAACCTCTCCTCATAAACAACTGAGCCGAATTGAACCAAATTTGATATTCATGTTCCTTATCATATATGAATTCCAGTTTGTTCAAATAACGTTGCCACACCGACAGGGGGCCTCAAGCATTTCTCTGATAGCATGCATAAATTGTTTCCCAAAATTGAAAAAAAATCTTCTCCAGAACCATGTATAAGAATCTTTTGATATTTGGTATACAGCATCTCTAGGGGTGGGAGGGATAGGTTCAGGTTTGTTCAAATCAAGTCCCTGAGTTGATATTTGGGCTCCCCTTGGGCACCCAAATATCAGCAGTGCAACATGAGGAAATTTCTTTGAAAACCTCCTTCAGATCCACCAGTCAGAATGCTTTCATATTTGGAATGCAACATTTCTAGTGGGGTGGGGGGCAGGGGGAGGGTAGATTGAAGTTTGTTTGAATCGGGTCTCTGGGTTAATATTTGGTCTATCTATTGAAGCCCAAAGTTTAACTCAGTGCAGTATGAGGAAATTTCTTTAAAACTCATTTTTTTCAGATCCACCAGTCAGAATCCTTTCGTATTTGGCTTACAGCATGTCTAAGGGGGTCAGATTCATGTTTGTTCAAGCCAAATCTATGGGTTAATATATGGGCTCATTATGGGAGTGCAAATTAACTCAAAGCAACATGAGAAAATTTCTTTAAAAATCTTTTTCTTCAGACCCACTAGTTTAATGCTTTAATATTTGGTGTACAACATCTCTGGGGAGGTCAGATGTAAATTTGTTCCAGTTTGGTTCCTGCCAGTCAGAACCCTTTCATATTTGGTATCGCAGGAGGGGGGGGGGGGCAGATTTGAGTTTGTTCATTTCAGGTCTGTGGCTTAATATTTGGGCAGGGGTGGGTTAGGTTCGAGGTTGTTCATAAATGTTCAAATCCATTCCTTAGAGCTTTTCCATAAAATTTGCCTTTCAAAGTGCAGTGACACAACAACCCTTGGAAGTTTGGCAGTACTTGTCTACTGCTGTCAGAATTGGAAGCAATCAGGAAGACCTATGCTAATAATCATCTAACATGGACAATAGAATTATGAATAATTTCATAACATTATTCCTATGTAGTGTCCATGAACCTTGACTAACTGAATCTGACCCAAAATACTTCTCTGAACCGCCTCGTCAGGTGAGCGATTAAGGGCCCAGGGGGAGGGGGGGGGGGGGTAAAAATCAGTAGTTGGTGTTGTAAAAATTAAAAAAGCTGTATTGGGTAAAGGGTTAACATGTATTATCAGTATGCAACAGGGGTTCAATCATACTGACCTAATAGGATCCTGGCCCATAGCAGGTCTGAATTCTCGGAACGATTTCCGCAAGAATCCAAATGGATTCTCCCAAATTTAGAGGAACTATAAGCCCTGCACAACCCCAATTTTAAAACAAAATTGACATATTGTTTCGTGGTGGTGGGGCCCTATTTATCTTGCTGTATGATTAATTAAAACAGATTTTGTGAAAAGGTTTTGTGTGCGGATGCAGATTTTAGTTTTATTTTGGGATTTGGGTAGTTTCAAAGAAAGCTGTGAATTCTTATCCCTCCCAACTTATTGGGTAATAGAGTAGAAATTCTGTCGGAGGCAATAACAGTTTTTAAGCCTATTTGACACAGATTGGACAGTTCTCTTCAAAAGAACAAATTTCCCATGCTTTGCACTAGACAGAAGCCAAAAGTTGAATTCTATTGCAGAAATGACTCTTCAGATTCAGATTCAGATTCTTTATTCACGGTACACATACATGTAAAATGGTTACAAATAAACATATTGCACAAATGTAATGTGAAGTATACCGTAGGAAGTGGCATAGCCAGATTGGCTGTCTACCTGCCACCCCCCGGAAGAAGATGGGGTGATTGCAAACAGACTGTGACTGAAAGAATGAACAGAGAGCCAATTATGTGACACATGATGGAGAATGACGATCGAATCATTACTTTTCTGATATTAGAGTATTAGTGTTTCATTTTCGCCAGCGGAAAGACGGTGATTCAAGTTAGGCAAGAAGCAACCTGCCTATAGGACTCCCTCCACTACTTATCATAACACATGAGGGCGGCAACAAGTCCCATCGTGAAGTTCGTATCGTTTAGACTGCGACAAGGAGGTTGGTCATGATGTTTGGGTGTGGTGTCTACGTTAGCTGCATCATCATCGTAGGATGACGAATGTTATTGATTTATTTGTGTAGACTTTTATTTGCAAGTTCATACTTATATCCATATAGTATTTTACATAGCACCACTGTAAGGAGGAAGCGCGACAGGTTGCACAAGACGAGGATTCCAGATTTAGACGCGGACCACGACTTTGACAATTTACGAAGTTTACGAAGTGCAATCAGGACAGTAGGGATTGTTGCAGCTGACATAACTGGAATATGAGGAAATGAATGTGGAAGTTAGCTTGTTCTTAAGCATGCTTCTGTCGCTAATATTACGAGTTGTGTCGTCCAGAGCATTCCATAGTTTCGGGAAGGAGTATAAAGGAAATTTATCCAGAGTTTGGGTCCGTGTTTTTTCTATGTATAGGAGGCCTGACTGTCTAGTTCTCCTACCAGATGGATTGTCAGTAATTTTAAATATATCATTGAAAGACACCGGTAATCTGCCGTTCTGCCAGTCAAACACGAACAGTAGTGCATGTAGCCTAAACAAATCATCAACCTTGAGTATTTGGTTTTCTTTAAACAGGGGATCTGTATGAGAATTGTACTTTTTGTTATTAATTATTCGTATTGAACGTTTTTGCAGGACAGCTAGTTTTTTGATAGCTCTTGAGTTGCCCCATGCCTGGATTCCGTATACCAAATGGCTATGTATGAGGGCGTAATACAAAGTTTTCATAGCTCCGTGGGGGAGGATATTTTTAACTTTGTTTAGACTATAGTTTGCGCGTGCTATTTTCGAGCATAATCGGGATATGTGAGCCTTGTAGGATAAATGTTCATCAATGCTAATTCCCAAGAATTTAACAGATTTTTCTGTTTCGGTGGCCCCAACTTTGTTAATGTTTTGGTTATTTATTTTTACCTCTTGACAAAGATTTTTGTTCCTACCTTTATTTGGATTAAGTATGATGTACGAGGTCTTCTTAGCATTCAGCATTAACTGGTTCACAGAGCACCATTCGAATAGTTTCTGGAGCTCGTCATTGAAATACGATGTAATGGGATTATTATCGGAGCCCGGGCAGTGTGCAGTGGTGTCATCGGCAAATGATAAAAGATTGAGTGATGATGAGTTACTTATATCATTTATATATAAAAGAAAAAGAATAGGGCCTAAAATCGAGCCCTGTGGTACACCACAACTCTGTTTGGCTAAGTTCGATTTGTGCTCTCCGTACGTGACATATTGAGACCTGTTGGACAAGTAACTTCTAAACCAATTGTTGGTGACACCTCGGATGCCATATGTTTCCAGTTTACCTAATAGTATTTCGTGATTTATGGTGTCAAAAGCCTTTGACAAATCCAGGAACAGTGCTAAGGTGCTGTTTTTTTCTTCTTTATTATTTTCTATTGCAATGCTTTTAAGGAGCTGAAGAACTGGATGAATAGTACTATGTCGCTTTCGGAACCCATATTGGTGAGGGTATAAAATATTAAACCTATTGAGGAAACTCTCTAGCCTCACTTCCATGAGTTTTTCCATTACTTTTGAGAATACCGGAAGTATACTGATAGGTCTGTAATTTGTAAAGCTGTGCTCGTCACCCGCTTTAAATATGGGTATCACCTTCGCGATCTTCATCCTGTCTGGTACTTTGCCGTTTAGGAAAGAGTTGTTAATTACATGTGTTAGAGGATCCAATACTTCGGTTATCGTATGCTTAAGAAGACAGGTTGTGATGTCATCGCAGTCTTTAGATAATTTTGGCTTCATTTTAGCTTCATCACATGAAAGAGGTAACTGTATCTTTGGTAGGGTTGGGTTTGCTCATAGGTATAACTGTTGTAGATATTTTAATTAGATTTACACGCCTCGAAAAGTTGCGCTCGGAAATATGTAATTCCCAAAACTAAGCAGTCTTGGGGAAATATATTGTTTCAATAAACATTTGAAGAAGTCTACTGACATTTTGCATTACTTTTGAATGTTCTAGATGAATAAAGAGGATGATTTGAGGACTTTTAGAACCTAAAAATTTGTTTGACTATTGGTGTGTTTTGTTTGGGAATTCCCTGAGAAATATGAACATGTGACCAGCACTTCCCTTTCTGTTAGTTTTTCTTTTATTTGTTGCATGACCCCTGTTTAAAAATCATTAAAAGGTTGTCTGAAGGGCTATAGTTGACAAAAAATATTTGAATGCTAAATTTAAAATGATGCGACCATATTTTTTTTCGCCTGAACGTTATAATGGTCGCCTGTGGGAAAATATTTAGTACTGTGAAACGTATTCTTGTTTGGCTGAAATTAAACAATTGCAGGAATTCGACTGAATAAACCAAAATGTTTTTGGAGTAATGGTTGCGGAATGAAATATTTCAATACGTTGGATACTTTGGGGTTCCTTCTTACGCCTTGCGTATTGTCATATTAAAAATATTCTTTTTTTTCAGAAAACGATCAAGGAATTTCATCAAGTGATATTCTTGTGTCCTGGTTAGATGTAGTCTTTGTGCTGATATTGTTACTTAACCTGGTGTGACCAATAACAGCGTCGTATCATCAAGGATGTCTAGATGAAAGAAACGAGTGATGATCCGTAAAGTTAATTCGTCTATAGCAGAATAATTGTCAAAGGCGTTGGTTCTATTGTGTGGACAAGTTAAAAACATATTTACTTAAGCCTCAACTTTGAAGTCGAGACAACTTACCCACCCATGTTGGAAATCGGGTTTACTTTTAAAGCCAGACGCAGTTTTCTGAAGTAAGCTGACAACTGTCGTGTGTGCCAGATAAAGGCTTTTTGACGTATTCACTGATCTCCAGATTTCTGCGTATATCACGTTGGTATTTCCTAAGCTCTATGTTTTCAACAAAACGTACATTCCCCCAACCCAATAGAAGCTTTTGTACATTGACAACCATATCATGTCGCAGATGAAGCCATTTGTGAGACAAAAAGATATAGTTAATAATAAATTGGTAAAGTTTCGGATGTTGAGACTCTAAACATTAGAGGCGAATTTTTGGTCAACAGGGCAGGCCTTAAAATTTGTCCTGATTCGCGAAAAATTAGTTTTGATTCTCGCGTACTCCTGCTGCCAGAATCAATTTTCAGTTTTTAAATTATTTAGAATTTGATAGTACTATATATCATTGTGAGTGAAGCCAGTACAAATTCCATAGTAAAAACAAACATCATATTTCTATATTAACTGGAGTTTAACTTTTAGAACCGTGTTCCAAGTTTAGAAAGTTTCTTGTCTTTGATAAAGAAGACGTGTTCCAACATACAGTCTTTTGGCAGTCTTGTTGATGAAAGTTTCAGTATCTCGACACTGCTTTCTAGTAA
The DNA here is from genome assembly GCA_031216915.1 of Pictodentalium vernedei. Classification (NCBI taxonomy): domain Eukaryota; kingdom Metazoa; phylum Mollusca; class Scaphopoda; order Dentaliida; family Dentaliidae; genus Pictodentalium; species Pictodentalium vernedei. Next base: position 9,935 of record JAUFNR010000504.1, read on the forward strand.
AGTGTTGGCTGCCTGCTGTGTAGGCAGCCAAGACTTCACAAGACACTACTGCTACGTCAAAGTGTTACCAAGGATGTGGCTTGAGGTTTCCGATTGGGGGGTGTAAGGTAGTGAATTTCCAACTAGGGGGAATATGTGCTAAACAAATGCTCAAGCTCAGAACTTAGAACAATTCACACTGTCCTAACATTAAATCAGATCTAATGCAGGAATGATCAATTTTCGGTGTTTCATCATTTTGTAACTGTGAAAGATGGAATTAACTCAGGATAACGATTTTACATGATGTGATTTTCTTGAAGTGCAATTCGAGGATTTTTTTTTATTACGATAAGTAAACGTACTATAGAAATCTCGTACCGATTGACATCATACATACTTATGAAGCTCGATATTGCGTACACTGTAGTTGTAAATAGTAACAGAATTTTTGCCGATTTGAAACCGAGTTGGAATTTTGAGAAGTAAATGAGACATCAGCATCACCAAAGAAGCTCTAAAATCCAGATAGATGGAATTTCCAACTACTCGTGACTTGTCCTCCGAATTTTCAACTGTAGGGAATTTTAGCCTAAATGGGGGGGGGGGGGGGGGGGGGGGGGTGACACCCGCCACCCCACCCCCTGTCGTCACGTCCCTGAGTGTTACTTTATTAAGAGGGAAAAAATAATAAGTAAAATTCTACAGGCATTTAAAGACAGTTTCAGATTCTATGACAAGAATAAAATGACAAGAATCAAATAAACATTTTGCGCGAATCGGAAAATCTCTTTTGAGAATCAATTCTGAGTCTTGCATGGATATTCGGTCCTGGTAGAAGAGCTCACCCCATTCTGGCCTTGGTCAACATCTACCGCCAAATAAGCAATAAGCTTATTTAGAGATGATAAGTCTCCTCCCCGCGACTCACCGCAACGCAATGTGTTTAACTAATTCATTGGACAATACCCGACATTTTTCGAAAAAGGTAAAAGGAAGGAAGGACATCTCAAATAATGAAAGAAGACCACACCTGAGCCCACTAAACTGAAGAATGAGATATCTCCATTCATGTCAGGTTCCAGCTTGACGCTACTGCATTAGCGCAGATAGCTTTTTCTGGTAAAGGAGCACTTTTTTACATTTTTCGATGAACGGAAGCAATACAAAGCAGAGGAAGTTGTTATAAGACGACGTAACCCCACAATGAATGGAAGGAATTCAAAATGTGTTGCTAAAATGAATAATGTCGTAGAGAATGGCTCCCCACAAACATTTTTCTGTCTTCAAATTACATGAATGGACTATTAGCTAAGGAACACAAATTGGACGGAACCTAAAATCTTCCGATAATACTTTTGATGGGGCGCGTATTTCTACTCCTCCTCCCCTGCGTTACAGGGTTATATTTTGTTCATCGTCCTTCATTCATTCATTGATAAAGAGTATGACAGCCTATCCAATCAAAGATTGGACATGGGAAAATTGTGTATTTTTGTAAAAGACACGCATGCCGTTGACACCACATATACTTGATTTCATGTAGTTTTGTCGGTGTTGGACCACTGATCGCAACTGCATTGCTGAAACGCCCAATGGCCATAAATAGAAACGTGTTCCACCTGTCGCCATTGGGATAAGAGATAAGCAATTCTTCTATAACCAGATAATGCTCAACAAAAAAAACATTTTCTCGATATTTTTCAAACTTCAGACATCTCACAATCAAAATTGTGTTTTCACGTTTTTGCCTTACACGAAAAACAGACGACATTTGCAAATAAGATTCTTGGAGACCTATTGTTTTCATTTTCTGCGTCAAAAACATAGGTCATAACCCCTCATTGGAACGAGCTCAGCCAGCCCGTTCCAATGAGAGGTCATAAAAATATTTTTGAGACAAAAATGAGAAAATAATGAAAATTGAATGGTGATTTTTGTGAAAAGCGATTGCTAGTGTTGGCCGTTACGTTGGATAAAGGGTTAAACAATAAGATAACATAAGATGAGATAAGACAAGACAAGGAGATAAGATAAGATAAGAAGATAAGATAAGAAGATAAGATAAGGAGATAAGATAAGGAGATAAGATAAGGTAAGATGAGATAAGATAAAGAGATAAGATACTGAGATGAGATAAGATACTGAGATAAGATAAGATACGGAGATAAGATAAGAATAAGATAAGAATAAGATAAGAAGATACGATAAGAAGACAAGATAGGAGATAAGATAAGGTAAGATGAGATAAGATAAGATAAGATAAGAGAATAAGAAAATAAGATAAGATAAGAAGATAAGATAAGATAAGATAATTTTCATTGCACAGCCATGAAAAACTTGGTATGGCACAAGGAAAAACTGGGCATGGCACAAGATATATACGTATATATGCACGAATCAATTGATGTACCTGGTTTAAATGTTGCTTTCTCTGGGCGAACGTTCAATAAGAAAAAGTACAAGGATAGTTCATGGATAGTCAAGAATCGATGAAGACCGTCATGCTTATTTCGATCACGAAAAAGACAATTTCATAAGGGAGATAACCGAGTAGTTTTTCTTTTGAACTAAAGATAAACGTTGGCCATAGTTGGCTTGCGGTTTTCAAGGACTTTAACGTATGAAACCACAACAAATTGTGAGATAGATGAATTCAATTCATAAATAATAATACAGGTGATGTGTCATGTCTGTTAGTGTATACAGGGTGGATGTGTCATGTCTGTTAGTGTATACATGTGATGTGTCATGTCTGTTAGTGTATACAGGGTGGATGTGTCTTGTCTGTTAGTGTATACAGGGAGGCTGTGTCATGCCTGTTAGTGTATACAGGTGATGTGCCATGTCTGTGAGTGTATATGGGGTGGATGTGTCATGTCTGTTAGTGCATACAGGTGATGCATCATGGTGATGTGTCATGTCTGTTAGTGTATACAGGGTGGATGTGTCTTGTCTGTTAGTGTATACAGGGAGGCTGTGTCATGTCTGTTAGTGTATACAGGTGATGTGCCATGTCTGTTAGTGTATACAGGTGATGTGTCATGTCTGTTAGTGTATACAGGTGATGTGTCATGTCTGTTAGTGTATACAGGTGATGTGCCATGTCTGTTAGTGTATACAGGGTGGATGTGTCATGTCTGTTAGTGTATACGGGCGATGTGTCATGTCTGTTAGTGTATATGGTGATGTGTCATGTCTGTTAGTGTATACAGGGTGGATGTGTCTTGTCTGTTAGTGTATACAGGGAGGCTGTGTCATGTCTGTTAGTGTAAACAGGTGATGTGCCATGTCTGTGAGTGTATACGGGGTGGATGTGTCATGTCTGTTAGTGCATACAGGTGATGCATCATGGTGATGTGTCATGTCTGTTAGTGTATACAGGGTGGATGTGTCTTGTCTATTAGTGTATACAGGGAGGCTGTGTCATGTCTGTTAGTGTATACAGGTGATGTGCCATGTCTGTTAGTGTATACAGGTGATGTGTCATGTCTGTTAGTGTATACAGGTGATGTGTTATGTCTGTTAGTGTATACAGCTGATGTGCCATGTCTGTTAGTGTATACAGGGTGGATGTGTCATGTCTGTTAGTGTATACATGTGATGTGTCATGTCTGTTAGTGTATACAGGGTGGATGTGTCTTGTCTGTTAGTGTATACAGGGAGGCTGTGTCATGCCTGTTAGTGTATACAGGTGATGTGCCATGTCTGTGAGTGTATACGGGGTGGATGTGTCATGTCTGTTAGTGCATACAGGTGATGCATCATGGTGATGTGTCATGTCTGTTAGTGTATACAGGGTGGATGTGTCTTGTCTGTTAGTGTATACAGGGAGGCTGTGTCATGTCTGTTAGTGTATACAGGTGATGTGCCATGTCTGTTAGTGTATACAGGTGATGTGTCATGTCTGTTAGTGTATACAGGTGATGTGTCATGTCTGTTAGTGTATACAGGTGATGTGCCATGTCTGTTAGTGTATACAGGGTGGATGTGTCATGTCTGTTAGTGTATACGGGCGATGTGTCATGTCTGTTAGTGTATATGGTGATGTGTCATGTCTGTTAGTGTATACAGGGTGGATGTGTCTTGTCTGTTAGTGTATACAGGGAGGCTGTGTCATGTCTGTTAGTGTAAACAGGTGATGTGCCATGTCTGTGAGTGTATACGGGGTGGATGTGTCATGTCTGTTAGTGCATACAGGTGATGCATCATGGTGATGTGTCATGTCTGTTAGTGTATACAGGGTGGATGTGTCTTGTCTATTAGTGTATACAGGGAGGCTGTGTCATGTCTGTTAGTGTATACAGGTGATGTGCCATGTCTGTTAGTGTATACAGGTGATGTGTCATGTCTGTTAGTGTATACAGGTGATGTGTTATGTCTGTTAGTGTATACAGCTGATGTGCCATGTCTGTTAGTGTATACAGGGTGGATGTGTCCATGTCTGTTAGTGTATACGGGCGATGTGTCATGTCTGTTAGTGTATATGGTGATGTGTCATGTCTGTTAGTGTATACAGGGTGGATGTGTCTTGTCTGTTAGTGTATACAGGGAGGCTGTGTCATGTCTGTTAGTGTATACAGGTGATGTGCCATGTCTGTGAGTGTATACGGGGTGGATGTGTCATGTCTGTTAGTGCATACAGGTGATGCATCATGGTGATGTGTCATGTCTGTTAGTGTATACAGGTGATGTGCCATGTATGTTAGTGTATACAGGTGATGTGTCATGTCTGTTAGTGTATACAGGTGGTGTGTCATGTCTGTTAGTGTATACAGGTGATGTGCCATGTCTGTTAGTGTATACAGGGTGGATGTGTCATGTCTGTTAGTGTATACAGGTGATGTGCCATGTATGTTAGTGTATACAGGTGATGTGTCATGTCTGTTAGTGTATACAGGTGGTGTGTCATGTCTGTTAGTGTATACAGGTGATGTGCCATGTCTGTTAGTGTATACAGGGTGGATGTGTCATGTCTGTTAGTGTATACAGGTGATGTGCCATGTCTGTTAGTGTATACAGGGTGGATGTGTCATGTCTGTTAGTGTATACGGGTGATGTGTCATGTCTGTTAGTGTATACAGGTGATGCATCATGTCTGTTAGTGTATACAGGGTGGATGTGTCATGTCTGTTAGTGTATACAGGGTGGATGTGTCATGTCAGTGTATACAGGTGATGTGTCATGTCTGTTAGTGTATACAGGGTGGATGAGAGATATGGGATCAACCTCTGTTAGTGTATACAGGGTGGATGAGAGATATGGGATCAACCTCGGTGCTTTCTCGATTTTTAGTTATTGTGATAAATTGTCGGTAACTTGGTCTGGGGTTTGCACCTCGGAGCTTATGTTCAAATGAGACGCGAAGCTATCGTCAATTCATCACAATAACAAATATGTTCCAATAAGACCCTACTCATAGCCCAAAACCTTCTTCGTGAAAATGAACAAGACAACTTGCATGAACAAGGCAATTTTCACGATAACAAATTCAGTAAATAAACCTCTCGTGTACCCCACGACGTCACGAACAACAAAAAAATCAATAACTTAGATAAAGGAAGTAAAGGTTGAGGTTATTCCATCTCAGTTCAAATCATCAACTTATAAATGGGTTGTTATTATACATTCATAGAATTGTGAACTTAAAAATGGGTTGTTATTATACATTCATAGAATGATGAACTTATAAATGGGTTGTTAGTATACATTCATATAATGATGAACTTATAAATGGGTTGTTAGTATACATTCATAGAATGATGAACTTATAAGTGGATTGTTAGTATACATTCATAGAATGATGAACTTATAAGTGGGTTGTTAGTATACATTCATAGAATGATGAACTTATAAAGGGGTTGTTAGTATACAGTCATAGAATGATGAACTTATAAGTGGGTTGTTAGTATACATTCATAGAATGATGAACTTATAAGTGGGTTGTTGGTATACATTCATACGATGAGGAATGATGAACTTATAAGTGGGTTGTTAGTATACATTCATACAATGATGAACTTATAAGTGGGTTGTTAGTATACATTCATAGAATGATGAACTTATAAGTGGGTTGTTGGTATACATTCATACGATGAGGAATGATGAACTTATAAGTGGGTTGTTAGTATACATTCATACAATGATGAACTTATAAGTGGGTTGTTAGTATACATTCATACAATGATGAACTTATAAGTGGGTTGTTAGTATACATTCATAGAATGATGAACTTATAAATGGGTTGTTAGTATACATTCATAGAATGATGAACTTATAAATGGGTTTGTTAATATACATTCATAGAATGATTATACTTATAAATGGGTTGTTAGTATACATTCATAGAATGATTATACTTATAAATGGGTTGTTAGTATACATTCATACAATGATGAACTTATAAATGGGTTGTTAGTATACATTCATACAATGATCACTGTCCTCGAAAAATACCAGTTAATAGGCAGTATGAACTTTGAATCTCCTCCCGTTTTTATCATCTTTTCAAATATTTCAAGTGGTGATGTCAGGCGGTAACCTATACTGCTAGCGCCGTAAACATAGAGCAAACTAAGCGGGCTCTCGTCCAATCAGAGAGCAAGGATTTTAGTCTTATTGAAACATAATTTACTATTATATGATAAATATAAAACTTTAATTAACCAGAATCCTCGAGAACATTCAAGATATTATATAATCATACACTTTGTTCAATGTTCACGTTGACCCGAAATGTATTGGTGCAAAGTCGAATTTTTTTTTCGGTGTCAAAAGAAGTTTTTGATGCCAAAAGAAAGATTTTCGTGCCAAATGGAATCCGAATCTAAATGAGAACAAATTAATCATGTATCGTCCCTTTGAGTGTGCTAAAGCATTGCAGATGGCACCTTGTTGCACTAAAAGTACGATATTTTAACTTAGTATTACCTGGCATTTAAGTATTTTAGTTGCAAACAGGGATGTGGCGACGGGGTGGGGGTGTCTCACCCCCCCCCCCCCCCCCGGCTAGGAGAATTTTTTTTCAATAGTTGGAAATTCCGAGGTCAAAAATCAAATAGTTGGAAATTCAGTAAATCAGCATTGTTCATGAAAAATATTAAAATTCCAACTAATGATGAGACGTTTTGATCTTGAAACTTGAGTTTCAAATTTCCTACTCTAAAATTGACATGGCCTCAAAATTTCGACTCGGACATCAATAACCCTTTACCCAACGCTTGACGATTTCAAAATTCATTATTTTAAATATCATTGTTTTTAGTTTTTTAAAAAAATTTCAACAAAACCATTTCATGTGACCCTTCTTTGGAACGAGGTCGTTCCAAAGAGGGGTCACATGATATGGTTTTGTTGAAATTTTTCCAAAAATATTATTTTTTCAACAGCTGTATTTGCATATTACGCGGGCGGATGCGTGCGATTCGTTGGGTAAAGGGTTAAAAGATATCACCCAGCGCTGCAATGCAACCACCTATCGAAACCACTCACAGCTGGAATTTACACCGGTGCCCCCCCCCCCCCCCCCCCCCCCCCCCCCCAGCTGAAACTCCCCAGCCACATCCCTGGTTGCAAAACACCCCATAAACGATAAAAATCTCGATAATAAAAACGTATAAGGCTATTATTAATATTTACAAAATAATTTCAAGATTATTATTTTCTCATTATTTATGCACGTGGGGTCACGTTGGCTCTGTGTACTAAGGTGGACTGCATGTCGGTGGTTCACATGTCTTCAACCAATGTTAACCTTGCTTGTGTGGACTTTGTACTTTGGGGAGTCTCACAGTTTCTCGCCGCTGCTTTATGGTTCACTCCGGGTACTCCGACCTCCTCCACTCGTAAAACGGTCTGACATGAGGTGACCCAGGCTGTTGAAAGTGTCGTTAAATCCCAATAAAATGAATAAATAAACCAGTAGCAAACAATGTATTGCCTTCCACAAGGATTATAAAAAAGATTGAGCAAGATTAAGTAACAAAGAGTCTTCGTTGTCAACATACTTTTATTCACACATAGTCATTGCCAGGGATGTGGCTAGAGGGTTTCAGCTGGGGGGGGGGGGGGGGGTTGCCACCGTTGTAAATTCCAGCTGTGAGCGGTTTCGATAGGTGGTTGCACTGCAGCGCTGGGCGATATCTTTTAACCCTTTACCCAACGAATCGCCCGCATCCGCCCGCGTAATATGCAAATACAGCTGTTGAAAAAATATTATTTTTGGAAAAATTTCGACAAAGCCATATCATGTGACCCCCTCTCTTAGGAACGAGCTCGTTGAGCTCGTTCCAAAGAGGGGTCACATGATATGGTTTTGTTGAAATTTTTTTTTAAAAATTTAAAAAATGGTATTTAAAATAATGAATTTTGAAATCGTCTGCGTTGGGTAAAGGGTTATGAACCCTTCTGAAAATTTTCACTAGTCCTGAAACGGAAAAAAAACATCATTTGTAATGTGTTTGGGTCAGAAAATTTACCGGATTGATGTCAGTGTTGAAATTTTGAGGCCCCTGTCAATTTTAGAGTAGGAAATTTGAAACTCAAGTTTCCAGTTGGAAATAAAAGATCAAAATTTCTCATCATTAGTTGGAATTTTAATATTTTTCACGAACAATGTTAATTTATTGAATTTCCAACTATTTGATTTTTGACCTCGGAATTTCCAACTATTGAAAAAAAACCTTCTAGCCGGGGGGGGGGGGGGTGAGACACCCCCCCCCCCCCCCCCCCCCCCACACACACACACTCACACACCCCACACCCCTGTCGCCACATCCCTGGTCATTGCTGACTGGTGTTTTTGCCTTGCACAGCTGTGCACAGAGGCTTTAATCGCGTTTGGTTAACTACTTAGTTCCGATAATTAATTAATGAGTTGAAACAAGAGAAAGGTTATATTTTCAACCATAGTCCATATACATATATGTTTCAACCAAATAAGTCCACAGGGCCAATTGTTTTCGCAGCATGATTACGTGCACAAAACTCGAGCCGATTGTGTCCTGCGTAGTATCGTCCTGCGTACGTAATCAGCCTGCGAACATATTTGGCTTTGTGAACTTATTTTACCAAAACATTCGTGTCTTGATAATGTTTATACTATGGCTAATCGTGACCGCAACATCGCGATCAAGTCAGGTTCAGTCAATCGTTTATATGCCCATATTGCACATTTTAGAGGACTTGCGTCCAAGCATTGGTGACTGGGTCCTATTTTTCCAGTAAAACATAGCTTGTTTACCACAGTATACAAACACTGCTTCACTTCCGGGGGTTCCTACGGGGGTGTGGGAGGGTTACTGGATATTATTAGTTATATAGGTATTTCTATTACACGCCTGTCCTGTGAAATCCCCGTCCACAGCAACACTAAACCATGCGGAAAAATGAAAATCTGTTCCGCACACATGTGCCGAACGGAAATCGTTGACGGACTATTTTTAAATAGAAGCGAAATTTCACTGGAATTTTCTACAAATCGTGCACCGCAATTACAATTTGAATCGCAAGCGATAGCTAAAAATAATAACACGGGTTCCCCATGCAAATTTAATTGGCGATAAATGTGTACTTTTTGTTGATAGTTCGTCTCCTGAATTCCGATGTGTTCTGTGAGCTCACTGGCACATAGAATGCATTGGAATTCAGGGGACTTGTTGTCAAATGAATTGCCGAGTGTCCTTCTAGTAATTACTTTATAGATGTGAAGGCGGGTAGTAAACACAGAACGACACATGCGTGTGCCGTCTGTGTATGGAAAGGTGCATAGCCCCGCGTAGTCTGTTAGAATTGTATGTACCTGAGCTGCAGGAGAAGGGGCCTAAAATTCACGCAGGCTGGGTACAGGAGACTTTGCACTCTGCCAAAGACCTGTATAACGAATTTATCAAACTGGAAGCCATCTTGAAATGTTCCAAATGTAGTAATTCTCTAATGTGCCGCCTTACATCCACGTTAAAAATAACATAGAGTTACTTATCACGTCTCTCTCTTGAATAATGTTTAACTATGCAGTCTAGCCTTTGTCCCTCAAATATTCACCAACAGTTTTTGGTTGTCGAGTTATATTTAGGCTTTTCCCTCTGGAAAAGACTATTGTTTTTCTACGGATTATTATTTTTTTTTTTTTTTTTTTTTTTTTTAGGCTTTTCCCTCTGGAAAATACTATTGTTTTTCTACGGATTATTATTTTTTTTTTTTTTTTTTTTGGGGTTTTTTTTTTTTTTTTTTTTTTTTTTGGGGTTTTTTTTTTTTCCACACATTTTGTCCGCACGATTCCGAAGCCATTTTCGGACCGATTTTCACAAAATTTTGCACACGCATAGAGGGCCACAAAATCTAAAAATGTACCGAAGCGGAATTTTCGATTTAACCCTTAATTCGTCACAATTGGCAAAAAACTGTCAAAATTGGGGTTTATCGGCACTTTCTCGAAACACGTCTTGTAGATTTTTTTTAAACTTTCATCATTGATAGACCTGTCTGTGCCACGACCTTTGATACACATGACATATCAGGCGATGCATATGGTAACCCTCCACAGGCTGCCAAACATCGAAATTTTGATGAAATGGGCCGGTTTCAGGCCCCCAGAGCACCCAAACGATACATGAGAG